>JADRCD010205630.1:0-50625 GCA_019843815.1 Montemys delectorum | reverse complement strand
ACACACACACACACACACACACACACACACACACACACACACACACAAACACACAGACACACCAAACAAACAAACAAATAAAAATACAAAGCATAGAAAAGATCTTAAAGCATAGAAAAACATCTCATTGTGGAAGTTGTAGAATTTCCCAGTGTCCTACAGTATATCCCTCACACATCTTCACTTGCAAATTGATTGCAATGAATCATTGGTCTGGTTCAAAGTCTCTGGCATCTGTGAAACCATCAATATTGAATCCTTACCAGGACTCCTTCTGGTTATCCTGTTGTAGCCCTGAGTCAGCAGGGTTGGCTCTTTCACTTATTCCAAATATTCACAGATAATATATATTTTGGGGTGGGCCAACATATTTTGGGGTGGGCCCACAGGATCTGGGACTGGGTGGTAGCACAGCTTATCAGCCAGATGGCTCTCCTTTATCTGCACCACCATGGCAAGATGTCTAGCACTGCTCTAGCTAGGCAGCCAATGACACCATTGACAGGACGTAGGATCAGCCATATTACTCTCTCTCACGTCCTTGGGGCCACTTCACCCACACCTACACCATCAGGGCCAGTTTCACTATTTTGTCCAGGAAGGATACAGGATCTGTTACCCTGAGTGCTACAATCAGTGAAGGACAAGGCTGGCTCTCCCATTCTCATATTCTTGTGGCCAGCGTGCCTGACTACCTTAGGTAGTGACAGGAGAAGAGGGGAGAACACCACACACCCATGACACCTTACAAGAGATGAGTGGAGGACCAGCTCTCCCCCACTTGTTCCTTCAGGGGCCAACTCACTTGAATTCACTCCACCAGGTCCTGCTCTCTTGTGTGGCTTAGGCTAGATGTAGGGCCTACTCTCCCAAGTGCTACAGTTGGTGAGGGACAGGGCCAACTGAACTACTCTCATAAATCTGGAGCTAGATGTCTCAACTGTCCCAGGTGGCCAGGACAAAGGGAAGAGAGCATCATCCCCTTACCCACACCATCTCATGGAAGGTAGTGTGGCCAATTCACTTTCAGTCTTACTCTCAGGGCTGGCTCACCTCTACCCCTTATCCCTCACCAGCCTCAGCTCTGATGTGCTATACAGTTGAAGTACAGTGCCTGCTCTCCAGAATGCTGCAACTGGTGAGAGGCAGGGATAATTCTCCTGTGCTCATGGCCCAATTGTCAGAGTCAGCCTTTCTACTCTCATACCATTGGGGTCAGCTCACCCACTCCCCTGCTACCAGGGCCAGTTCCACTGTACTTCCTTGGGGAGGTACAGGACTCACTCTACCAAAAGCTATCACTAGTGAGGGGTGGGACTAGCTCTCCAGAATTCCACAGACACTGAGTTTTACACTATCCCTGGACATCCATATGTTTCCTAGCAGGTGCCCTGACAAAGAAAGTCCTGCTGTTCTCTAGTGGTAGTATGAGCCATGGACATTAGTACTAACACCTGCCACTGTGTAGCTAGGGACACAGTCATGGATCTTAGCAACAGCTCAGGCTGGGACCTCATCAAGGCCCCAGGTGGTAGGCCTGGCTGCTCACAATAGGCTACTCCTCTCCACCCTTAAGTCTCCAGTTCCATTTCTCTTCATAATGTTCAAGCTCTCCTACTTCTCCACCACGTACCTGTACATCGTGGTGGCTTCTTCTGTAGGCTGAGCATGTGGCTGGTGGGCTCCTTAGTGGTATCTTCTGTCTGCACTATGGAGTGGCAGCAAGCAGGTGTCTATGGCCCAACTGTTCCATGAACAGCAGAACAGATCTGTGGATGATATGGTGTTTCACTAGATCCTGTCTGTCTTCCTCTTACTACTCTATGCTACCTGTATTTGAGTTGAATCAATTTGATTTTTATGTGTCTTGAGTATAAAACAGCTTTGGCCACCAAGTAAGGCATCGAGCTAGGATGAACAAAGGGTTGTCATCTGCTCTCTGCCCCAACTGATGTAAGAATAAGACCACCACCAAGGTATCTCTTTGCACATTTTCAGGGAGTAAATGTTGGTTTTATATTTTATATTTTAATTAACTCTTAGAGAATATCACACAAAATATTTTAATAATGTTCACCCCATGACCTGCCACTCCTTGAAATCCATTCCTTCCCATACTCTCCCAGCTTTATGTGCTTATTATGTAAAGCCCATCTAGTCTTCTTTGTGATGCCCACATAGTACTACATGATCATCTTTCTACTTGAGTGTGATGATCTACCAGGGACCATGTCCTTAAAGAAAACTGACTCTTATTCTTCTATCAGGGATGACTTGCTAGTGAAAGACCCCTAGAGCTGGGGAGACCCTCACTCAAGTCTCAGGATGATGTGACCACCCAATAACTCACGAGAGACCAATCTTGATGCAACAGCATGAGGTTTATTCAGGGGAAGCCAGATCTTGGGTCAAACACATGGCCTAGCAGGCCAGAAGAGTTCGACCACAAGCACGAGGAGTAAGGGGGTATTTAAAGGGAAAAACCACAAACTAGGGGGAATGAGGGGGAATTCCAACCCAAGGTATTCAGTCAGTTAGGGAGGGGAACATATTCATTGTAGGAATGTAATCTTTATCTACCAGTCAGCAGGGTGGAGAGCCTCATGAACCAGTTGACCTTCATTCCTAGTTCTGCCCGCATTGTAGTTAGGCCAGGAGGGGCTAGTCTCAAGAACCAGAGCCCTGAGGCTCTGAGTTAAGCCAAGTTTCTGGAACCCAGAGCTCTGAACCGGCTGACCTGCATTCTTAGTTTTGCTCAGTCTGCTAGGTGTCATTAAAAAAAAAAAAAAAAAAAACTTATTTTTATATCTTTCATACTTTTCACTAGTAGCTCCTCAATTGAAAGTAGGACTTCATGTTCATGTTCTCCTTCTATGCCCAGATTTGATCTGGTTTGAGTTTCCAAACATCTTAAGCATGCTGTCACAACTTCTCCAAGTTCAACTGTACAACTACACTGTTGTGTCTGGAAAACAATGTTTCACTGTAGTCATCCACCAACTCTGATAGTTTTTCCTTAATTTTAACTTATTTTTTCATATAATATATTTTTATATTTTCCCTCTCTTAGCTCCTTCCAGATCCTCACATCTCCCCCCAACCTAGCTCCTTCCTCTCTCTTTCTCTCGAACAAACAAGATAAAAACATGAGAATACAACAAAACCAAAGCCTAAAAATCAAAACCTACAAACTATAAAAACAAAATTAATAAAACAAAATATACTAGTCAGCTATTAAAAACAAAGACATCATAAGATTTACAGGCAAAATAATAAAACTTGAGAATATCATCCTGAGTGAGGTAATGCAGAGCCAGAAAGACGTGTATGATGAGAACCCCCATAGCTAGTTCCTGAGAAGCATCATCCAGCACCAGAGGGAAACAGATGCAGAGATCCATAATCAAACATTAGACAGAGCATGGGGCTCTTGTGGGAGAGTGGACAATAGGATTGAGTGAGCTGGAGGGATCAGGAACACTACAAGAAGACCTACAGAATCAACTAACCTGGCCCACGGGGATCACAAGAAACAGAACCACCAACCAAAGAGCATGCAAGGGCTGAACATACATTTGTAGCTGATGTACAGCTTAACCTCCATGTGGGTTCCCTAACAATTGAAGAGGGAACTGCCTTTTACTCTGTTGCCTGCCATTGGATCCCCTTCCCCTACCTATACTGAGTGGCTGTGTCTCAGGGAGAAAGGAGATGCTTAATCCTGCTGGGACTAGATGTCCCAAGGTGGGGTAGTACCCAAGGGGGGGCTTCCTCATCTCTGAGGAGAAGGACAGGAGAAGAGGGAAGGATTTGTAATGGCAAGACTGGGAGAAGAGGAGTAGGGGGCTGGGATTGGGATGTAATGTTAATAAAAAATAAATCATAGAAAGAGAGAAAGAAAAAAAACTTTGATTCTTACTGACTTTCTACCCTTCCCCCATTATGCTCCCTGAGCCTTGAGGAGAAAATATAAGTGTCCCATTTAGGACTAAGAGTTCTGCCATCTGTTATTCTCTGCATGTTGATCAGTTGTGGCTCTAGGTGTTAATTGCTACCTATACACTTATCAACATAAATGATAACTGAAACTTGTTTCCAACACCATTGCCAAAGACATGCAAAAGTGGACAATAAAAACCAATAATTTCATTCAAGAATTATTGAAATTGAGCAAACAGAACCTCAATATAGAATAGATCTGAATTCCAAATTCAGCATTAATGAACACAAAGCACCCATGGAAGATGGGGCAAGTGGAGAAAACTAAGAGGGAGCAAAGAGCGGATTCTGGCCAAACTGCCCTGACAAAATTGGAGTCTTCATTAAAGTCAGGCAAAGACTTACATAGGGTGACAGAGGATGTGGAATTTGATGAGACAAAAAATAGGAAAAGACTGGGGATACCCAGCAAGGTTCTTACTAAAGCTGGGTGATGTAGGCTCAAGAAAAGACAATGGCCAAGGCCTAGAAGAGACAACTAAAATCTGATCTAGAACAGTTTCATTATGATGGAAAAAAATGAAAATTGACCATAGTTTTAATTATAAATTCTTAATTTATAAGATATATAAAGTTACATATGCAGAAGAGAAATCTTCCTGATTTGGTACATGGCAAACATTTCTAACAAACTATCAAAGAACAAAGTATTGTTATGTTATAGTAAGTACAGAAAAATTATGAGCCTCAGCTCTTCCAAGGAAATAAAATGAAAACACAAATCATAGATGGGGGTAGGGAAATATCTGCTTATCACTCACCTAATGAAAGATACACATTATAAACACATGCACACACACACACATACACACATACACACACACACACACACACACACACACACACACACTCAAGCACACATGGAATCTCCAGACCCAGAAAGGATTATAAAAATATACAATGTTAAAATGATTTAATAATTTGAACAAAGTAATAGAAAGAATACATTGGTTGGAAAGATCTACAGATTTTAAAAAAAGCATGTGAAAGATGGTCACCATATTCAGGCATTAGGAAAATACAACTTAAGGCTACAAGGTGATACTTAGACATATTATTAGAATGTCTTATGTTAAAAAGAGAGATTGTTTTAAGTCATGGAAAGGATGTGAAGAACCATAACACAAGAGCTCTGCTGGTGGGAATTTAATCCAGAAAGCTACAAGCATGGTGGATGACTGTGGCAGCTTCTAAGAAAGGCTAAACATCTGTCTTAACATTTATCCCAGACAAATGAATCCACAAATGTCTGCTGCCCAAATTCTCACAGCAGCTTTACTTGTAGTAGATCAAAATGCAAAAGAAGCCAAATGTTGCCTACTATGTAATTAGATGAGCAAATTGTAGCATATCTATAACATGACACATTATCCTAGGATCAAAATGAGTGTTGCATTGATACACACAGCAAAAATATGGCATCAATTCATGAGAGCTATTCTGAGTAAAAGAAGTCAGAGAAGAGGGCAGTGGGATGATTCCAAAACTCAACCTGATGGCATGCACATTAGTGTCTGCGGCAAGAAGAAGCACTAGAGGAGAAAACACACCTTGAGGAGCCATGGGGAATGGGTTCAATGTCTTGTTTGTGGTGATGGCTTTACAGATATTTGTATACATCCAAACACCTTAAATATGTTCACTTTCTTGTACATTGGTGACATATTAATGAAATGGCTTACAGATTATTCTAGAGCTCACTGGAGGGATATCCTAGTTATAATTATATCAAACTTGTCATACGTAATAAGCTATAGACTTCAAGACATTCCCAAAAACATGCATCTCAATCTAGATAAATCATTTCCACTGTGAATTGGAACTCATTTGTTTTTATGACTGCAATTTTTATTAATATATAATTCTCACATACTAAACCCTGCAACTTCCAAAATCGAAAGTTTTTTGGACATTGATATGTAACAGATAGGAAATTGCATGCCTAGCCTCCTCTGAAGATTTGCAGTCAAAACCCAGATGTACAATTCACAGCAGAGTTAGTATCCTTAAGGAGAGAAGTGTCCTGTTATTTCTGTTCTGCTTCTGCATGTATTTCCTATCCATGCCTAGATTCCTTGAGGTACACACACCCACAAAGAGTAGTAAAATGGCATATGATCATGCTAAACCCCAATATGGGCTCTCTACAATGCCCTGTGTGCAGCTAAAATTTGTACACACTATGTACTCTGGTGGGTCTTTTTTTCTGTTTTATGATGTGACAATGTTGTGGGAAATATTATACACCTGGCAGTTCTTCCTACAAAAAAAATAATGATAAGAAAAGTAGCAAGGAATTACATTTGCCAATAGCACTGGATGACAGTGAATATCTTCTATAAGACTATGTTGCTACTATGACAATGACCTATGACTTGAGTAATAAGAAAAGTAAGCCACCCATGTTCTATTCTAAAAGTGTTGAAGTGCTAAATTTTTAGTAAAAACTGGGAATAAACATGAAGATCTAGGCAATACATTGGAAGAGTGGATGCATGGGGCATAGAAACCACCAAGTGTTACCCTCATCCTAAAACAAGGAACTACCCATCACGTTGAACTGAAAAGTGAAGGTAACTGTGAATATCCAATAGGTTGGTCAGATAAATATAATAAAAATCAATGATGTTAAGACGTTAGACATTTGTTGTGTTAAAACATGGACTCATGATGAAGTAACAGAGGAGCCCACAGACACGCTTTCCAAGGTCATTGCTGTCAGAATTTAGATGACAGATGTCTACAATGCTGAGAAGGTATCACTATTTGCACTCCAGACAGACACTGAGGAAGCTGAGGAGAAAACCCTTCTAAGAGGCAGTACTGTCATGCAGGGCTGTATCACAAGCAACTATGAGTTTGAACAGGCTGTAACAGGCAAAAGCCCATGTCCATACTCTTCCAAAGACCTGAATTCCCCATGAATCCTTTATTATGTAATAAAACAAAGATCTGACAAACAGGCATGGAGAGGCAGGAGCCTTTTCCTGATTGGTTTCATAAGCCAGAAAGTTGGGATCACTGTGGGGAATCAAATCTGTATGACAACTGCATGAATTTGTTGTTCTTTGGTGATTGTTCTACTCTTCCTTCAGAAAGTCTCATCAAAGGTAACATTACCTCATGTACTATCCCTCACTTGTGATTTTAATGTCCCTTCTGTAGTCAATGTGAATGAAACACACACACACACACACACACACACACACACACATACACACACACACACGCTCATTTATTTTTTGTATCCATAAAATCAATATTCGAATTTTTTCACAATCAATCAACTGAAGACCCACACAAAAGGAAGAAACGTTTCAGCAAAGCTGTCATTCATTGCAATTGAGATTAAAAGCGGCAGTGCAGAGCTGTGCTGGATTGTTTTAGCTTTTGTGCTGCAAACAAGTGTCCTTCCCCATCCTACATAACTTGTGCATGCTGGTAGTGTTGGCAGCCTTATTCTGACTGCCACAGAGCTGGCGTGCTATTTAGCAGTCCTAAGCACAGCAACAGGGTGGCAAGTCGTACAGAGAAGATGATGCATAGGTCTAACCCCGTCCAACCCTGAACGACTCTATAGCTAACTGTGAGCTCAGAATCAATGAATCCATGCATGTACAGAATAAAGTGTCCTTAAACAGGAACACATATAAAACAAGGCTATGCATTCATCAACTGGCAAGTACACTGTGACAAAGGGGCCCAATGGAACCTCACCCTGTAGTTTTTCAGGGAGAAGGAGTTACTTGTGATTTTTTTTTCATAGAGAAAATCTAATGCGAAAAGTCAGAAGCAACTTTATTTATTTACAAATATGCCCATGTGTTTACACATAGATAGTTTACTTAAGATATAATATACAAAGACATGTATACATGAGCATACATGACATGAAATACACACACACACATACACACACACACACACACATATATATATATATACATGAGTGACCTTGTTTTCTTTTTTTGATATAAAACAATCAATATAACAATGTTATGTAGATGCTTGTCTACAGCAATACTGTAAATATATACGCTTTTCTCACTATAAATTTCAAATAACTCCAAACATACTAACTGTATATTTAAAATAATACATCACTACTAGTATTTTCTTAAATGAACATAAATATGTAAAGACTTTTTGTTTGTTTGTTTTGTATTTAGTAGAGTTTAAAATCTTGGCTCTTTCTGTGGTACAAGCCCAAAATAAGAACAATTTTTAGACATTGGATTTCATTGTAATAAGGCTGTATTTCAATGACCCTCAAATCACCAAAGAATTTTACCTCTATCATAGCTAAGCTGAGAGTTGACAGCTCTGCTGTGCCAAGGAATGAATTGTAGGCACGATTTTTAGATACAGACTTCCTGCTATGATCAAAAAGCTATTTGACTTGAGTGTGTGACTTTATTCTCAGCCCACAGAGAACAGGATACATTCACTTAAGAAATGGTGTGTGTATTAAGATGGTCTATCCATAAAGTCATTCACCAACTGTTTCAATGAACAATGGTTCTGCATGGAAGGTGGTACAGACATTAGGTGAGGATAAGAATCTGGTTCATTGGCTGTGATGATTTTGAAAGGCATTCATCTCAGAGAAAGAGTAACTTATAAAGTCCTCTTCTTCAAACTTGATACAAGAGCTAGAAATGTCAAGCAAAGCATTCAGTCTCACTCTTTGTTGTTCTCTTATAAGCCACCTCCCTAGTTAATCATCTATGTTTCTTTTGGGTATATAAATACTTTTGAAATATATAAGCTGTTCTGAAAACCATAGTATAGTATAAAAACATGAAATAAACAATACTAATAGAGAGGCTGAGATAGGAGAAGCAAGATTACAAGACCCTTACGTTGTACACAGCAAGACACTGTCACAAACAAGCTGAAAGTATATATAGATTGTACAACATTGGATCTATTTCTCCAAGTACCAAATTAGAGAGACCATTGGATGACAATCAACAAATTTCTAATTCCTCATATTTTTGGATTTCAATCGCTTAGGATATGTTGGTAATATTAATTTTCATATTAAGATATTAAGAAAAGGTAATTGTCACTTCCTGTTGTTTTTGTTGTATGAGGTAGAATTAGATTTGTGTGGATTTGTTGAAAGATTACTTTCTTGCTTCTTCTAGGGTGTAGTTTTGCTTCTTAGGTTGATATTTTCCATCTATTATCCTTTGAAGGGCTGGATTTGTGGAAAGATATTGTGTAAATTTTGTTTTGTCATAGAATATCTTGTTTTCTCCATCTATGGTAATTGAGAGTTTTGCTGGATATAGTAGCCTGGGCTGGCATTTGTGTTCTTGTAGGGTCTGTATGACATCTGCCCAGGATCTTCTAGCTTTCATAGTCTCTGGTGAGAAGTCTGCAGTAATTTTGATAGTTTTTGTATCTCCAGGGTTGTCTCTCTTTCTGATTTCTTTATTGTTTCTATTTCCATTTTTAGATTCTGGATGGTTTTGCTCATTTCCTTCACCTGTTTAATTGTGTTTTCTTGTAGTTCTTTAAGGGATTTTTGTGTTTCCTCTTTAAGAGCTTCTAGCTGTTTACCTGTGTTCTCCTGTATTTCTTTGAGGGTGCTATTTATGTCTTTCTTAAGGTCCTGTATCATCATCATGATAAGTGATTTTATATCTGAATCTTGCGTTTCCGGTGTGATGGTGTGTCCAGGACTGGCTATGGTGGGAGAATTGGGTTCTGATGATGTCAAGTAACCTTGGTTTGTGTTGTTTATTTTCTTATGCTTACCCCCTCCCCCGCCATCTGTTTATCTCTAGGACTACCTGCCCTTGCTAATTCTGAGTGGAGTCAGTCCTTCCTGTGATCCTGGTTGTATCAGAACTCCTCAGAGTCTGGCAGTCTCTGTGACCCTGTGATTCTGGGATCCTGTGACCTTGGGCTTATTAGAGCACCTGGAAGTGCAGCAGCTTCCTCTGGGTGTTGTTGGGATGGCTGTAGAGCTTGCACCCAAGGTCTGCTCAGGACACCAGCCCAGAGAGACCGGAAGGAACCCGAGCCACTCTGCTACTGGAGTTCCTATATGCCTGATCTGATCCAGCAGGTCCCAGTTACTCCCAGTGTTAAGACAGATGTTGGGTCCCCCTCACCTCTGATCCTGAGAGTTTCAGAGCACCTGGGAGTAGAGCTTCCTCTGAGTGTTGTGGGACTGGCTGCAGAGCTTGTGCCGAAGGTCCGCTCAGGACACCAGCGACCTTGTTTTCTTAGTACCTCAGTAAGTTGCATGCTATAAAATGCTTGTGAATATATTTGAAAGATGTAGGAGAATGTCTCTGACACAGGGAGAGTTCAAGGAGATCTAGCTCTCATACAAATGATCCCAATTGGGAAAACAGCGAGTGAGTAGTGGAGAGTTTGAGACTTTGGGATCTCTGTCTGTTCCATTTAATTGGGGCATTCTGTCCAGAGAATGTCAGTCAGTGCTAATGGGATGGACTCAGAAGAAAAGTAAAGAAAAAAAGAAAAGAGGAATGATTATCATTAAACAAATAAACACAATAAACAAATAGGGGCTAGAGAGATGGCTTGGTTGTTAAGAACACTGGCTGTTCTTCAGAGAAGCTAGGTCCTATTTCTGGCACCCACAGAAACAACCATATGAAACTCCAAGACTAGGGGATAGAAAACCCGCTTCCATCCCCCATGGGCACCAGGTCCAAACGTGGCTCACACAAATACATGTCAGCATAATATCCATGCACATGAAATAAATATAAAATATTTTTAATTAATTAATTAAAGTTTTTGAGTACCAACAGAATATTTTCACTCTTAGTGATAACCTGCGCTAAAATGTGTCAGCTCTTCTTACTTAAGATGGGTTTAATTAAATTCTCTGAACTAAAACCTCAAAACTCAAGTAAAATTTCACATGAGGAGACAGGTATTTTTGAAAAAAAGGAAGGCATAGGAAACACTGATTATAAAAAAGAAATAAGAAATACATTACTCAAAGTGCTATTAAATAAACCTGAAAATAATGAATGGTTGTAATAGCTGAAGTTATGCAGTCTCTTCTATTCAAAAGAGATCCTATTTAAACTGGCCTGTAGCAATTTGATACCATGTTTCAAGAACAGCAATATCACTGTGAATTGACATGCTAGTAAGCACACTAAATGTTCATTCCTTAGAGTAAGGAATGAGATGTGGAAAGCACATGCATACTTTTTTCAGACTGGAAACTATCCAGTTCTCAGGTGAGAATTCCATAATATACCATTGCTATTCTATGACTCTTACGTGAGATTTTACATGCAATCAATGTCTACCCAAAAAAAGCACTGTAAACCAACCCTCTACCACTTGGGAGCATGGAAAAACCATATATCTTTATAGACATATATAGCCTGGTATTTGATTTTAATTTCAACTGTCAAGAGCAGAAGCAAAAATTGCAATCCTCCAGTACATCTGTTCTCAGCTACATTAACTGACAAGAACAAAGTGCACTGAGTGTGCATAGAGACCACTGGTCCCATAACAAGCTCTACATACTAAGAGAGGTGTCCCTGCCTGTGAAGATGTAAAAGGACTTGTGACAAATGATGTGCACCAGGAGACTGACAGCTCATCTTCTTCTGTGCTTGCCTGCTGCATTATGGGAGAAATGGATCTCCAGCTGCTAACATACACAGCTTCCTCTCTCCATAACATGTTCTCTTTCACCCTGCACATTCTTTCTTGTGCAGCAATTGACCTTGTCCAATATTTGAAGCTCTTTTAAAGTTAATGATCTTAGACTCTGGAAATAGTTTTCAAATGTATGAAAGATTATGATATAGAAAATAATAGGCAGCTGTTCCCATTTCTCCTGAGGACAGAATTTGGACTGCTGCCATGCACATCATAAAGACTCCGTCAACGTTTCCTGGTTATGAAGGGAGATGGTGGTGTTGTTGAAATCACAGGAGATCTAGAGAAGAGAAGGGCAGTGGTCTGAGAAACCTTCCTTTGATGAAAGAAGTGATCCTACGTGGAAATAAGAATTTAGAAGCTAAGCCGAATGTGTTCTACATCCATATAAGGATTTGCCAGGCATTAGTTGTGAGCACTGTAATAAAAACAAAAGTAGGGTCACAAAAGTCGTATAGTAATATATGACTGTGTGAGGTGGTTTATAACTCATTTTAAGACAAGGGTTCCCATATCTGAAATTGTTAAGTGGTATTTAAAGACAAGGTATGGTTATTATATTACACACAATATAAGTAGATCATAGATACTTCATAAAGAATTAAAGGTTCTGCAAGTACTGTATGATCTCACTTGTATATAGAACATGTAAAAATAAGCTGATCTTATTGAGACTAGAACATACAGGATTGGGAGTAACTTAAAGTTGTATGTTTATTTTATAAATGTGGTACACATATGAATCTCTAGCACTTGCAGAATCAGAGGGGAAAAGTATATCTGAGATGAAAGTGGCCTCATTATGCAAATGAGGACATCATGCCTGACCCTTTCACTCTGTGGGTAATCACTTGTCATAAATTAGTACTGAACACTAGGATCACAATTAGTTTCTACTTCAGTTCAATATTTTTATATAAAGAATATAAACTGTACCCCTGTCTTCATTGTCCAATTAAGAAATAAAAACCTACAGTATAAATGACCTGAGAAGAATAAGAAAATATCAAATGAGTTCCAGTATGATAAAAGGAGAAAAGAAAGTCCTTCCATAAAAAGAGAATCAGTATCAATGCAAAACTTAAACAAGGAATGTTTACATAGTTAAGAAGTTATTTCCAAATCTTTCAAGAAATGGTTCTGAGAGGTTTGGTGCCCATGGGCAGAATAAGACAACTAGACCTCCTAACTCTCACTATTTATAAATAATGGTAAACATAACATGAATTAAAATCTAAAATAAGGCTATATAATATTAGAAGAAATCATAGGGATGATATGTTCCTGGAATATGAAAGGACTTGGTTTTTTGTAAAAAGACATGAAAACTCAAAAAAATTATACATACACACACACACACACACACACACACACACACACACACACACACAAACACATACACACACGGCATTAAATCATTGAGCCAGACTTTTCTATGGAGAAAAGGAAATAATCACTGCAGGGAAGAGACAGCACTCAGAATAGAAGAAAAGGTTTCTAAATTATGCATCTGATAAGGGTACCTATATAATAATATATAATGAAAAAACTCACTAGCAAAACCAAAACTAAAACAACTTAAAAACAGTCATTTCTCAAAAATAAAATTAAAAAACAAAACGAAAGAACAGAAACCCTAGAAATTTCTATATTGAACAAACAAAAGGCTAAATGCAAAATGAAGTGTCTCACGATCTCAATCATGTAGACCAGAGTGAAACTCACAAAGGCCATTGAGAGCAGATAAGCAAGGGAATCTTTCAGCTCCACATGTGTTCACTTCAAACTAGAACACACTAATATGTGAAAGTCATGGTCTGTCCCACACCAGGGCTAAGAAAACTGTTGTGACAACTTTGGACCCTTGTAGACTGTGGGAGAAACCAGCAACTTGTGCTGTATGGGATTTCTGCCACTTAATTTCTTCTTGTAAGCTGCCATCCCTACAGATTTATAGCTATCCCCTGTCTGTCTTACCAACTTTGTTTTATTCTTCTTTTTGAAGATTCTATACAGGAATGAACTGAGTACTTCCTCTCTGATAACTATTCATTCCTACTATGATTTCTCCCATGAATACCTGAAATGTACATATTAGTAAACTGAATTTCTCTTACTGTTCTTTGGACACAGGAATCCATTGTAAATGTAAGAAATTATTTTTCCTTCTTTACAATGGCTTTAATATGTCAGAGCAATAAGAGAAAAGCAGATTGAGTAATGATGGTATTTCTTTGCCAATAGTTAGGAATGTCTCCAATTCCCAGAATGTCCACTTATTCACTGCTAACATCACCTCAAAGGAGAAGTTCCATCAGCTCCATTCTGGGAGAGTTCTAACGGTTCCTTGGTGTTTCTCCCAAACATATTGTTCTTATCATTCCCTTGACTATCCATTAAAAAATCTATAGACACATTATGTCATTTGAATAGATAATCTACTTCCTGACACAATATAACAGTATGTTGTTAGAACAGAGCATACGTATAGATATAAAATGAATACTGTGTGATTTATTTCCTATCTCTGATGAAAGGCTCCTGTGCATCAAGCCACACTACAGTCTTTTGTTGCCTCCTAAAAGCCACTACTCCAAAGCCTCTCAAGCTGTTCAGGGTAGGTTGTGGGTCCTCTCAGCCTTCTAAGTAATAATGCTAGGGATTTTGCTGTTGCTGTTGTTGTTGTTTGTTATTTGTTTGTTTTTTGGCTCATCAATTTATTTAAAATTTTAATTTTCCTTATAAGAGATAGTTGGCTCTTGACTTTTTCTTTTGTTTAACTTTACATATCTGTGCACTTTAGTCACTGCTACCTTCAACAGTTATTTTGATATATCACTATATGCAGCAATTTTCTAGTTCAGTATTTCTTCAGATACATGTGGCCAGTGAGTATAGTAAATGACCAAAGTCTTTAAAATATTTCTATATATTTTCAGTTATCTAAATTTAAAGAATTTCCAAGCAAGCAGAAAACGTGGCTGAATATAGTTTATTATCAGTCAAATATTAGAAATTTCATATCTATTGTGCTTAAAATGTTAAACTAATTAATTCAGTCCACTAATAAGAAAAATATAAATCCAGCCAGAAGATCTATTTCATATCAATATTTTAAGTACCTTCAATGCTCAACATTTTACCCTCACTAGGTCTCTCCCACAACTTTGCTTCCAGGAAATCAATCAATTCCAAATCAAAGAGAACATCTAACAAGGCCTGTGAAATGCAGTCCATAGTGGCAGGCAAGCAGTCCAAAGCTTACCCAAGAATTCAATGAGCAAAATCTCTCCTAATCTCTACAAATGAATAAATTATGCCACCATCTTGAAAATCAATATTTATTATTCCCCCAAAGAGAGACAATAAGTCTCTAATTTACCATCTAGCTTACAGAGAACGATATTCTTCTTAAGAAAACAGAAGCACATCAGTGAGCATGAATGGAAAGCCCACACTAAAATACACATACACATGAGCTTCATTAATGGAATTATTTGAAATGAAATAATATATATATATATATATATATATATATTTTTATAGGTAGTGTTAATGTCCCAATTAGAACATTATATAATATTTTTACAGTTGCATTCTTTGATGGTATACTGTATAGGAGTCAAGTCACAATTTCACTGCTAACTATATAATTTTGCATACTGAAGTTGTTTTACCATACATACAGATTTTACATACAGCAGAGATGCAGTCATTGCTGTGGCTCTCTCCTCTCTCTCTCTCTCTCTCTCTCTCTCTCTCTCTCTCTCTCTCTCTCTTTCTCTCTCTCTGTCTGTCTTGTGTGTGTCTGTGTGTGTATGTCTGTGTATGTGTATGTGTGTGTCTGTTTTACTTCCCTATGAAAAGACTCTCAAACAACAGTCCTTAATGGAGAATTCTACATTTATTGATGGCTGCTTCTGAAATGAATTAGTAAGGGCATTTTTCTAAGGGTTAGCACCTGTATGTTTTACACACACACAAAACCAGCATAAGTAGATGCTGTGGTCAAGATCTTCAGATTATACCATCAGATTCACCACTCTTCCCTTCTCCTTGTCAAGCAAATACCTAAAACACAGCAGCAGCTTCCTAATCCTATGCCTTTCTATTGAGCTTGGACAATAGGGAGAGGCAGTAGGTCCTCAGGGAGAGGATGTCATGGTTATTCCCTTCCAAGGAGGGTGCTTAAGCTAGCCTGATCCTTCCTCTGGAGTTCAGAAGTCCTAGTATTGTCCCTCTGTGAACAACTGTCCTGTCTTCAAGTGTACTAAATGGTTACATTGTCTGGATTCTTCAAGCCAATAGATAGGAAGAAATCTATAATTTTAATGGTGGTAACGTTTTTTGTTTCTATTCAACATACCTTGAAACTTGAGTAAGATACCTTATTTTGGTGAGTGTTTGTTTTGTTTTGCTTTCCCTTCCAGGTTCTAGCTGATATTTAAATAGGCATGGAAATGCATAGGTGATCACACAAGTAGAAACCAATGGAATATTTAGTAGACATAAAAAACATAAAAGGGGAAGTCTTGATAGGCTCTGTGTTCCTGGATCTATCATATCAGTCATGTGAGTCTAACCTATTTCCAGGGGTGAGTTTGCAAATTCTTGACAGCAATGAACTCTTCAGAAGAATCATAAAGCCCTGGTTTATATCAGAATTCCCAATCTATGATATAAATATTCTTACTATGATGGTCTTGGGTCAATGAAAATCTCATTTCTAGGGGACTGAGGAGAATGCTCAGTCAGTGAAGTGCTTGTTGCACAAATATGAGGATCATGTTTGTAATCCCAGCACTGGAGATATGGAGACAGAAAAATACCTGGGGCTCACTGCCAAGCCAGTCTCGTTATAATAGCAAGTTCCAGAATTATTTAGAGACCTTGACTCAATTAAAGAGGTATAGAACAATAAAGCAGATATTTGGATTTGATTTCTAGCCTTGATATTCACAGTTGTGTGAGCATACGTGTACATGTGCATGCACAAGCAACACATACAGATATACACATCTGATTCCTAAAATGTATTTGAGATCCAATTTTCAGTACTGTTTGTTACAATCTGATGAGTAAGTCCAAGGTCCAGGACTCCAAGTAGTATTAGGTAGTATAATATTGGAATATAATCAATTAATCCTATCCCTTTGTCTCTATTTAATCTCTCTCCTTTTTTCTAATCTAAGCCAGGTTTATTCATTGCGATCAAGTCAAAGTACATCTGTCATAACTCTGTACATCTGCTAAGATATTCTCTACCTTCTTCTCTTGTACTTGCTCCTCACTGTTCATTGTTATATATTATCTGTTTTATCTCTTTCAATTACTAGAAATCATACTATAACACCCAGAATGGTGAAAATATAGCAATTAGCCAAAACATTTGGCATTCCTTTGGCACTTGAAAGAATGAGGCAGATGCAGTTGATAAACCATGACTCCAACTCCAACCATGAAGCAAATGCCAGAGGAAGTAAAGAAAAGCCAAATCAGCTTTCCTTCTTTTTGTTGACATGAGTATGTCACCCTCCTGAGGGCAAAAAAGTGATAAAGATACATTTTGTCATTCATATCTGAAGGACATGCATAAAACAACTGGCTTCCAGAGTCTACTTTGAGATTCTTTTCTTACCTTACTCATGTGCAGTCCAATAAGGTGGAGAGGGGGCCTGGGTTGTGGCCCAGGCCCTGCCTGCTGTGGCTCTCTCTCTCCCTGGGGGAAGGGGGCCCTGGTGCTGAGGCCCAGGTCTCTCTCCCTCCTAGGGCTGGCTGTGGGCCTGGGTGGTGAGGCCCAGGTCTCTCTCTCTCCTCTCGGGGCTTGGCCTTTTTGCTGCACGGCACCTTAATTAAAAAGGAGGCAATGTATGAATGAGTTATTTAATTGTAGGAAGGGGAAATATGCTAGTTGAGTGGAGAGAAGAAAAGGAGAGGAAGGAGAGAGAGACAGAGAGAGAGAGAGAGAGAGAGAGAGGAGAACAAAGAGCAAAGAAGAGAGAGAGCAAGAGGGTAAGAGTTAGAGCGAGAGGGATAAGAAAGAGGAAGCAAGAAAGAGAGAGGCGGGAATAAGAGAGAGGAAGAGGGAAAGCGAGAGAGAGAGAGGAGGGAATAAGAGAGTGAGGAGGGGGCAAACTACCCCTTTTATTGTATGGGGCGTGGCATGCCTGGCTTGTGGTCAGATGACTGTGTGTAAGGTCCAACTAGAATGCTGGGAGTTGGAAGCAGTGTCTGCCTGATAGAGGACACATCTGCAGGGGCAGCTGTGAGGGGTCTGGGCTGAAATCTGAGCCATGGTCTCAGGAGCGATTCACCGAACGCCTTCCGTCCCTTTGAGCAAATGCTCAGTAGGTCTCCGGGGTTCAAAGTGGTTTGCTCTACTGGACTTTGGCTGTCAGAACTGCCCCACACTCATGTAGTATCAATAACAGTCCTGAGGCCTTCCATACAGGTTAACTTCTCTGAAAGATTGTGGAAGTAGAATCACAAGAGCCTTGGTGACATTCATTGTACCCCACTAAGTAAAAAAAAAAAAAAAAAAATGATATGGCATTTAATCCACAATGGAAATAACAATTGTTATGTGCTAAAGGAAGCTATATTTAATTTTCACAGTATCCTTTCAGAATACCCACATCACAGTTCCATCATACAGGCACTTGCTATTTTTATAGGTATTTCTTTCTCCAACTGCATCAGCTCTTAAAATCCTCATAGTTGAATTATATATTACAACAAACACTCTGACTCAGACCACCATTGGAAACCTGGTGGTTTCATCTGATTCCAGTGCTCATATCTCTACAAAGGCAAGCTATCTTGAGTAGAAGAAATGCCATCCAAATCCTTTCAGCCCCAAATTCTAAATGCCAGGGGGAGATAATAAAAAGCAACTCCCACTCTCCAAAGACTAGAAGGATAATGAAACAAATTATAGCCCAGTGAGATCACCCTACCAGCCAATTCACTTGAAAAAGTCTTATGACATAGAGCAAGTAAAGGAACGAGTTTCTAAAAGAAAAGACTTCTTACCTAGGCTTTCAAAAGAAGTCCCCAGGTGTCCTAACCACTTCTCTTGCTGTGATAAAACACAATAACCAAGGAAATTTATTCTTCAAGTATTAAATTTGGGGCTTACAGTTTTAAAGAGATAGAATCCAGGACAGCAGAGAAAAGGCAGAGAGGCAGAAATCCCTGAGAGCTTATAGTTTGAACCGTGAGTAGGAGGTACAAAGAGTAGAAGCACTGGGAATGAGCTTTTTCAGTCTCAAAGTGGACCCCAGTGGCACATTTCCTCCAATAAGGCCACACCTCCTAACCCTTCCCAAATAGTTATGCCAATTTGGGGACCAGGTGTTCAACATATAAGCCTATGGGGGACCATTTTCATCCAACCCCCCACATAAGGTCAAAAAGAGAAGTCAAAGAACATTTTCCATAAAGACAGAAATGTGCTTATAATAGAAAGGCTATGTGACATCAAGGTGGGTGTCATGAGCTAGAGTCATATAGGGAACAGCAGAAATATACCTTCTTTCTTAGTGTACTTCCTAACCACCAATGAGTATATAAAAGAGTTCATTCAAGTCAAGTTTGTAAAAAATATCTTTAAGTAATATCACATGAAACACAGAAACCTTAGATTCTTGACCCAAGAATCCTCAGAATATAAAAAGAGTAGGAAAGTGGCTTTGAACACTCTTTTGTCACGTAAAATTTATGTGACCTACATGTTTCTAACTTGGTAGACTTACTATATAATAGTTTTAACGAACTATTCAGTAAGAAGTGACTCAGGAGATGATTCATATAGGCAAGCAATATTGAATATAACAACAATGATGTGTACACTTGTATAAAACATTTGTAGAAAATACATTTTCTAAATTCAGGAAGGTTGCTACTATATGTTATAAAATTAAAAGTTGTTTAGTAGGATAGTACACAGTAATCTTCCAACTATTTAAGCATAATAATGTGTAGCGAGAAACTCAGGTTAGTAGAAAAAATGAGTGCTGGTGTTGTGCTCAGCAACAGAGCACGGACCCTGTCAAAACTGAAGTTAGAAACCCAGGGGAGATTAAACCATCTAAATTCTGGTCAAAAGTGGTGTGATGCATTTCATTATTAAAAATAAATAATTTTGTGCTATATACATACACATCCTTCACACACATACATGCAAGTGTGCCTGTGCATTTGCATGCACACAGGCGTGGGTGTGTCTGTATCTGTGTCTGTGTGTGTGTGTGTATGTATGGAAGCAAAGGGATTTACAAACTTACCCCTTCCAAAATAATTATGGAAAATATCCTGCTTATAACTGTTTCAGAAAATAAAAAAAAAAAAAAAACTAATAAAGCTAGCCACAGAGGGGAGAGACCTCTATAAGGAAAATTTTAAGACATCAAAAATGCTAGAAGGTAGAAAGACTTCCTATATTCCTGTGAAATTTTCTCTAACACCAAAAGAGACATACAGAGTCAATGCAATAATGCCATTACAGCTCGAGGAAAACAAATCCTAAAATTCATATGCAAACACAAAAGACCCTGGATACCAAAGCAAACCTAAGCAAAAAAATACATGCTAAGTCATCATACCTGACTGAGCAGTAGAGACAAAAGCAGCAAGTTCCCACTACAAAAGTAAGCACAAAGGGCAGCGAGATAGAAGACAGAAGGGAATTCAGGCAGCACCAGCCGAGTAGCAAGAACATACAGTGATGAAGGATCTGAATTCAAAGCCAGTCTGTAATACCAAAAAGGCCTGGTCTGCAAAGGCAAACAAACAAAAACAAAAGCAAACAAGCAAAAAGCAACAACAACAAAAGGCATGAAAGCAGTAGGCAGTGGACAGACCTTTAATAACCATCTACCTGAGAGCTAGCTATTGCTTTTAATGGACTCATTTTGAATTTCAGAGCTTATTTTCAAATTGAAAATCATCAATACTGTAATCCTAACATCTGAGCGGTTTACAGATTTAAAAAGCACATGGAAGATGTATAGGCACATCTAAATTAACAGAGATTTGAGATAAATTCACAGGAAATGCAAGGGCCAGGCACTACTGTAAAGTTATAGGAAGTATTAAAGTCTGAAAAGATGCATCTGGTACCCTACAAGAACTTGGGCCTGCAGATGGCTAAGAGTTGTTGATATTCTTGTACCTCCTGGGGGTAGTAGTGAATTGTCATATTTCACATGAAATACATACATGTCCTTTTGTTAACTTGGAAAAAGTAGCAACAAATTGGAATGTGCAGGGCGATCAATTTGAGTGGACACACACAATTTAGCTGGGCAGAGAGGAAAGAATACTAGCTTGTGGTTCCACCGATATGCAGAATAGGAACTCATGTGACTTGGCCTATGACAGTCTTTACTAAGAGTTGCCCTGTATTCAGAAGTTTGACTTTATAGATGTCCCATTGGGAAAGGAAAAACTCATGGGTAATAGATACTAGCTTGGTCACTGGGAGCCAGAGTGGGCAGCAACTCTGGGAAGGAAATATATGATATAGTTCCACATGAATCAGAAACCCCTGTACTTTTCTGTATGGCATCACACAGCGTGAGCCCATGGATTCCTTCCAGAGATCAACAAGGAAATCCCCTTATCAAAGCATGGGTTGCCTTCTCTTAAGTCAGAGGCTGTTCATTGTGTTCATGTAAAATCTGTCCCCAAACAAGTCAGGACAGAATGATAGTAGGTAGCTAAAACCACTGACTTTCCTGTAAAATATTCTAGGGTCCTACATGGTCTCCAGTCATGGTAAGCCTGCTTCTGGACTCAGTGGATAGATGCTGTAATAGGCAAAGCACATAAATTAACCAGACCCTTATGAGGCTGTTACGTAGACTCCATAGGCCTATGCTTATCAATGAAGCATGCAAATAAATATGTCATCACCTGTGTGACACTACCACAAGCTCTTACAAAAAAATTAATGTAAGTGACATGTGAAGCCACCATGTAGAGTCTCACCCAACTCAGTATATATAGCATACACAGACAAGTTTTAGTCACAGGAGCAATCATTTCATGGTGCTATTCTGCAGAGCTGGACTAAAGACAATCAGGTGCAATGTTATATTTTATGACCTTATAACTTACCTTGAGGTGAGTTAACTGAATGGAAGAATGGGTTAACTATGCAGTAGTTAAAGAATTTAAATATAGAAGGCATAGATAGGAATGGGCACTCCCATTAGCCATAAAGTGGTTGAATGAAAATCCTAGTACCAGTGGTGGTATACCTCCCTGAATTGTTAACCAAAGAGGACTCTGAAGCCTCATAAGATCTAAAGACTATTGTCACTATTGTTGGTTTTAGACTCTAATAATAAGACCCCACTACTGAAGCTACTATGCTTTGGTTCCAGAGCACAGAGAAACAAAGCTCTGACTAACTTAGAAGAACCTTCTTTTCTGGCTTGCTTTCATGGTGACAGAATGTGCTACTCAGACTACTAAAAAAGAATTATCATCAACTGTTATACCTGGCTTTCTATCTTACATTATAAAATACCAACATGCAATCTAAAATGTACATGCTTGTAAAATTGTGGCATGGCTATTTTGCTTAAAAAAAAAAAAAAAAAAAACCAACACTTTCCTAAGGCCTGCTCCATAGGAAGGAATTTAGACATGATACAAAAATCTATGGATGGAGAAGTTCTGGGCCCCAGTGGGGAAGCAACTGCTATTGTTTTGTTCCATAGATATGCCTGTCAAAGTGCCTTCTAAACATATGTTTGTATCCACTGATTACTCTAGCTGTCAGCTGCAACCAGCCATGGAAGGAAACTTGCTTTTTGCATAGATGGTATATCCATAGAGACTCATAAACACAGATGAATCTCATGAAAGGAAGTGAATGTTGCTGTGGCAGTATTTCAATACTCAACCAGAGTTGAAAACTTGACTTGTTTCAAAGCATAGAGAACATTGCAGAAGGGGAGGAAAACAGAGTGTAAGAGCCAGAAGAAGAGATGGAATACTGTATAGTACTGTATAGTACTTCTGAATTTAAAGTGTCCTCCTGAGGAGGGAAGGGAAGCTTATAAGACTCAAGCGGTAAAAATATAACCCAAAGCTTTGGCACACTGATACAATATTCACATGGTCTCTCCTTGTAACTAGTCAGGAAGAATTTATGGGGACACTCTCAGATCTGTTTAGCTGCCTACAAGTTGTGCAAGCAACTAGGGTTGCAGATTTCCTTAGTCATCATCCATCTGTGCTTTGTGGATTTTTAACCCAATGATTCAGCTGCCATTAAGTCATCTGCTCTTGTATGCCACAACAATAAACTTACTAGTTTTCAAAGTTTGATTTTTGGAGAATCATTGCTTAGTTTGTTGTTGATTCCTTTTTTAGAATGAGTAGATATTTGTTCATGTCTCTCTAGGACAAGTCAATGCAACATATACCAGTTTGTGGTTGGCTATAATCCTGTGCAGTAGTTAAAAGCAGGTAGGGTTTATGCTCATAAATATACAAATAATATCAATTTAATATGTAAGATCCAAAAGTGTGGGTGTTTTTTCTTAATCCTTTTGGAATGGAGCACATCTTACCCAAATACTTTAAGAACTACAACCCATTAGCTCTTTGTGAAAAGCAGACCTTGGGAAATATCCAAAGCCACAACTGTAGTTTTGTTGAGATAACACAACAGATAAAATATGAAATGAAATGGAAGAGGCAGCTAAAGATGTGGCATGGGAGGATATTGGGATCCTCATTAAAAGCAGAATCAGCTTGACTAATTGCACACATTTGCCTGTTCCAATGCTGAAGATGAAGGTATTGCTAATTCTCAGGGTTATAGACACACAAAGACAGACATGACACATCATCTGTCACATGATCAGGTGCAAATTCAACACAGGACTCTTTCCTGGTAAGTCATCAGTAGTCTTTATGTTAATAAAGATAGGGTGGTCTCACTAAAAATTAAATTAGATGGATGCCCCCAGAAGTCAAGGCTGTCAGCCTACAACACCAATTGCAAAACTTTGTATGTCTATGGCTTCAATCAGTGTCTAAGTAAGGATGATGATGATTGTATAAGATAAACTACTGTGAAGCTAAAGTATAACCTTATTATAGGAATTTCTTCCTCTCTGACTCAACTCTCAAATCAGAATAGTACACAAATCTTATTAATGTATCACCAATGCATTTTTATTTATTTACATAAATGTGTGTCAACAAGCATTATCTGACCTCAGAGAAGTTGTTTTTATGTGATCTCCAAATGAAATAGGAAGTGATTAACTAAGAGATAAGAGAATTTCTTCTCCTTTGTAAAATTCTTATACATGCTTGGCTTCCTTAGTACTCTTTGATGGAGTCTCTCCTGCCCATGTATGGGCTCCCACTATCTCAATGAATGGTATAGTTCCTTTCTAATAGCAACCTCACCAACTTTCCTTGATGCCTACTTGCTCTACAATGACTGGCATATTGGTGGTAGATGGTACAAAAAGCCCATCGTAAATCTCTGGGATTGATGAAAATTGTTCAGAACCTGACTGCTTTGGCCTATTTTCTTATGACAGGAAAAGTAGCTCTCTGAAAGTGACAGTAACAGAAATGTTTATGAGAAAACACTGGAGCTTACTGATTATCAAATGTTGACTGTCTTTTTGTTTTGTTTTGTTTTTTATATTTACAAAATCTCAGATTATGGTCTTGATAATACATTATAAATAGAATATGTGAGTCTCTTAAAGCTTAAATAAAACCTTTTTTTTGGGAGGGGTAAGTATTTTGTCTGCAGTAGACACATTTTATGCCTTACCACAAGCACTTACCAGTCTTACCTGACCACATCTGGATGTGGCTTTGAACAGCCCTCCAAACAGCTAGCTGATTATGGACTAGCTCCCTGGATATTAAGAATGAAAACAAAGCCAGAGTTCTAGTCTTATATGTAAGATAAAAATGGAAACTAAAAAGAAAAGGTCTGATTTATAACCTAAAATTTTTACCAGCATAAAATTAATTGATTGAATCATTATAACCAAAGAATATACCTGTGAAACCTCTCTGTGCATATTCTTTCAGTCAATAAACACTTTTAAAAGTTACAGTTAAATGCCAAGTCTGATTAAGTCTGACTATTACCATCCCTGGGGCTTTTGATTACATCCCTCCTAGGACCCTGAGGAATCCTCTAATTTTATCTGATTCTGAAATAGATGCTGAAAAAAGAAAAGGAAAGTGTTATGAATAAAACTAAACTATACTCTTCCTATAGTAGATAATCATAATGTATTATTTAAGGTACTACACACTTTGGATGCATGATATAAAGTAATCAAGTTATAACTGAGCTGGGAGCCTTGATAGCTACCTTTTGTAGTCCCTGAAGGTTCTACACAGGGTGCTGCAATAAAGAAAAAAAAAGCATTATTGGTCTTGATCACCTATAAATCTAACTAGCTATGAGAACTAAATGTCAGGTAACATGTGTTCGCTGAATAGTGGCACTACTGATATGGGTGTAACCATCTACTCTCTGATTGCATTAGAGACCTTATGCACAAGACAGAATCCATATTCAATACTGAAAAACTGATCAAAAACACATGTCAGAAAGATTACAGGCCCTAAGGGGAACTTAATACCTGTGTTCAAAAAATTAGCATATGTTCTTTGCTGTGATAAGCACTATGACCAAAAAAAAAAAAAAAACTTGTAAAAAAGAAAGTTTGTTCAGCTTTCACATTCTGATCACAGTTTATCACCAAAGGAAGTCAGGACAAAAATCCAAGCAGGAGCAGAGACAAGGACCATGGAAGAACATTCCCTACTGGGTTGCTTTCTATAGCTTACTCAGCTTGCTTTCTTATACAACTCTGAACCACCTTTCCAGGTGTAGCACTACCAAGAGTGGGCTCAGTTCTCCCACGTCAAAACATCGAAAACTACTCCAGAAACATGCCCACAGGCAATTTAAGGGAGGGAATTTTTCAGTTGAGGTTGCCTTTCTCCAAGTGATTCAAATTTGTGTTAAGTTGACAAAAACTAACCAGCATAACATAATATCAAACCAGTTACCAGTTACCAGTTACTGGTCACTAACTATTGGGTTCTGCTTGCTGGTTGCTGGTTGGAGATATCCTAATGAAAAAGATCCATATTGCCCTCAAGGAACTTGATGCCCCTAATGGTATTAATGACCCCTTTCCCCTTCTAAATATTCATGTTTGTGCATATAGATGAGTGGTATTCTCAACCTTAGCCAGAGATACCACTCTTTCAAATAGGCAGTGGTAGATACAGATTAATAGATGTGCAAGATGTTGAGAATAATTAAAAGTGTCTAGCCCTAAATATGATATACACACATAAATATGTAGTAAGAATTTTGGTTTCTTTGGGAATATTTTATCTTCCCTCTTCACTTCAGTCACCGGATTTCTGGCAGCCTCTGCTTAGCGGCTAACACCTGGGAGCTAAGACAGACGCTCTCCGTTGACTGTTGGTTTGTCTTTGAAGAAGCCACCTGAGTATGCCCATCACCTGAGTACACCCATGGCCTGAGCACGCCCATCACCTGAGCATGCACACTGCCTGAAGATCCTCTGAACCTGGGGACTTTGGCACCTGAACTTTCTTTACAATATATAATCTAGAGACTTGGTTTCGGTTTCTCTTGTAACTATAAAAACCCTGGCTTATTCTAAGTAAAGTTGGAGCCTTGATTGGGACACAACTTGGCTTCCTGTTTTCTCTTTGCATTTCAAACCCTCTATTCAGATCCTTTGTTCCCTCCTGGCTGAGAGAACCCTGTTCGTGAAACTGCGGGCAGTTTCAGGAATATGTTTTTGTTTTTTTTTGTTTTTTTTTGTTTGTTTTTTTTTTTTTTTTTTTTTTTTTTTTTTTTTTTGGTCTTTCGAGACAGGGTTTTTCTGGCTGTCCTGGAACTCACTCTGTAGCCCAGGCTGGCCTTGAACTCAGAAATCCGCCTGCCTCTGCCTCCCAAGTGCTGGGATTTAAGGCGTGCGCCACCACCACCTGGCGGGAATATGTTTTTTGTTTGAATACAAGATATAGGACATGGGGCTGCTTCAGATTGTCCACAGCAGCTTCATGCTTTGGCAGGGGCATGATTTTGACAACTGCAGGTAGTATCTGTGAGTATATAGTGTTTGGAATTCTGGGAGATCTGGTGAGGGTTTATAAATACAAGAGTCCCAAGAGGGCGTGGCTGCTGCTGCTCCTTCTGTTGCTGCTGTTTGCTACTGCTGTTACTGCTTCTGTTGCTGTTGCTGGATGCTGGTTGCCAGTTACCAGTTGCTGGTCACTAACTGCTGAGTTTTGTTTGCTGGTTGCTGGTTGGAGATATCCTAATGAAAAAGATCCATATTGCCCTCAAGGAACTTGATGCTCCTAATGATATTGATGACCCCTTTAGCTTTTTTTCTCTCCTACTTAGTATTAGGGGTTGGGAGGAATAAAGGTGGAAAAGTGTATAGAAACAGCCAAATATCCAGCTATAAATGGCACCCAACATGAATGGGGAATCCTATTTCCAATGCTATAGTGGAAACAGCAGGGAATGCAGGACATCAGCAAAAGGTTTATCATGGCAGTTGCTGTTGGGCTACTGTCTGCTTTCCTGTTTCTTGTGGTTGTTGTTGTTGTTGTTGTTGTTGTTGTTGTTGTTGTTTTTGTTCTTCTTCTTCTTCTTCTTCTTCTTCTTCTTCTTCTTCTTCCTCCTCCTCCTCCTCCTCCTCCTCCTCCTCCTCCTCCTCCTTCTCATCCTCTTCTTCTTTTGCTGCTGCTTCTGTCTTTGCAGATGTTGTTGTTGTTGCTAATGTTGCTGGTTGCTGATTACTGGTAGGAGATATCCTGAGGATGAAGATCAAAATTGCCTCAAGGAATTCAATGTCCTTAATCAGCAGGAGATAGTCTAATCCTATTGACACTCTCTTTCCACTCTAGCATTCTTTCTTTTCTACCTAGTATTGCAGTGTTGGAAGAAGGGTGGAGATGGGTGGTAGAAATAGGAACCCAAAAAGTAGTCAAAAGTCTGGCTGTATATGTCTCTCTATTATAGATATGTATATATGTATATATGCAAACATGCATATATACCAAATAAATGAGTCATGAGACAACCCCAAAACTTATGAATCTGGGAAATAAAGTAAAAGTTAGTATACAAAAGAGAGAGCATAACTAAAATTAAAATTGTATAATCAGCACCCATATTTCTTACAATAAGCAGGATACAGGTTTTATGGTTTGGATATAAGATGTCCAAACTTATATCAAGCACGTGACTTGAAGATTTTTGTTCCCACCTGTTGGATCCAATTATTGACAGATAATTGGTTCATGAAAACTCTTATTTAACAGTGAATCGATCTACCAATGAATTTATAATCTAATAGCCTTAGTAGGGGAGGTAATGGAAACATTAAAGAACAGGGTCTCATTAGACGAACTAAATTATTGGAGACATGCCTGAAAGATGGTTTATTACTTCTCCACCACAATCTTCCTGGCTTTATTATACACTTCTTTACCATAATCGTATAGTAATGGAGCAAGCTTAGCATAGACTGAAACCTATGAACCTATGAAATACAATAACTCTAGTAGCCCTCTTTTGTGTTAGTCATACTAATACACAAGTGTGTGCCTTAGGCAGACTCTTTCAGTTCTCTAGAGGGATGTGTAGCATGTCAAAATGTGTTTACTACTCAAGTGAGTTAAACATTTATCACATTTTAAGGCCAGTAATAAAGGACAGATTCATCTATTAAAGCTTCATTTTCTTCATTTGTTACAGTTATAATATGTACCCCACAGAATATGATCAAATACAGTATATAGCACATCTTGATCAATGCCCTATCTCTAACAAGAAAGCTATTACTGTGTGATCTCCTGTAGTTTTTAAATATATCTATGGTTAAGTTGATAATATGTAAAGCATTTAGTAGATGTCATTCAACAAAGGAGTAATTCATGTTAAAAATTTTTAAAAGTGTTGTAAAATCATAAGATAAAGACACTCCTCACTCAAGTACTAATAATAGAAGGAAACAGAAGAGTGTAGAGGAAATTATTAATATTTTTGGTCGTGGTTCACAACTGAGCTCCTGTGAAGTTTGCTATACTCACTGGTGCTGCAAAGGCCTGTGGGTCAGGTGCTGGAAAACTCACTGGCTGGTTGCCTAGGATATGAAGGATTCACACTCATGTAAATCACTTAAAAAAGAGGCCTATGCTTCTGACAATTCCAGGTGAGTTCTCAGATACCAAACACGTATCTATTCAGGATATATGTCACCCTAAAAGTCTGTAATTATAAAAGAAATTCTTTGAAATATGGACCTATATCCATTATTACCAATGGAGAATATTGTTCCTACATAGAACTTCACTTGATAAGCATGAGTACACAGATTACATATCAGAGGATTGAAAATCTAAGCAAGTGCCAGGCAATGGTGGTGCACGCCTTTAATCCCAGCACTTGGGAGGCAGAGGCAGGTGGATTTCTGAGTTTGAGGCCAGCCTAGTCTACAGAGTGAGTTCTAGGACAGCCAGGGCTACACAGAGAAACCTTGTCTCAAAAAAACAAAAAAAAAAAACAAAAAAAAAAAAAGAAAAAAAAGAAAAGAAAAGAAAAGAAAAAAGAAAATCTAAGCAAGCATAATGAAGCATATACATTGTTATATTTTCAGTGATTTTGAAAGAATTTTTCTTTTACACAAGATAACTTTTACAAAGTTTCACTAAACTATTATACTGAAAAAATGAGGGAGGTTAATATAGGGGAAGGAAGGACAGAGGCAAATAACACCAAAGTTGTTTGAGAATGCTTCAAGGAATATTATTTTATTATATTACCTAAACTTATAAACAATATATGTAAGTGTATATGCAATCAAGTATCTTAAAGGAAATTAATTGACTTGGACTTACATTGCTCTCTGCAAGAACCACAGATTAACAAAAACTCCAGTACCAGCCATGGAAAATTTCCTTTTCAATGGGTGGTCTATCTGACTTCCAAAACACTATAGACTATCTATGTAGCACATGATTACTTCTCAGGGGTAGAGAATGAGCCATGTTGCTGAAATCATCACACACTTAGGACACAGGACTTCGATGATTTGAACTGGGCTTGGTCTGACAGTCTTCTTCTCCACTCCACTGCAGCTTCTGTGATTCCAGAAAATACTATTCAAGCTATGAAGGGAAGAAAACAGTCTTTTGAAGCTGCAGCATCTATTAACTGTGTCAATAAACAGTGTAACAAGATATGCAAAAAGGTATAATAAGTCACACGTGTTGGGAACAACCATCAGCTACATAATTGGACTTAAAGGCTCAATCATGCCAGGTATTTGAAAAGTAGCTAGCTTCCCAGTGCTAGTGAGAATCTTAGAAATGAGTCTGCAACTGCCACTTTTCTAGACCAGCACAATTGCTTACTACATTCTACATCTTATCCTTATACCCACAGATGTATGTAGCTTCTACCCCTCATCATGAAGCTGCTCTTTACAGAAAATAGAGACCAGCACAGAAAACCACAACTGGAGTCAATGCAAAGATAACAGATCAAGGGGAGACTAACCCCAATATATACATGCACACCACAGGTCCTGCATCTGTGGCTCAGGGAACATTGTGGGAAAGAGGTCAGAAAAATTAAGAGTCAGGAAACCTGGAAGTTTACTGTGGAAATGTCTTTCTTGGAAATGGCTGCATAACCAAGACAGGGATAATGAAAATATCAGTCAACACGTTGTTATGGAAGGGAAGAACTTTTTCAGGGTCTCTTTCTTAGACAAATAACTACAGGTAACCAATTTCAGCTGGGAAACAGAGAATTAGCTTCTCCCAGGAATGAGTCCCCTTATTGATTGCCCAATGCAGCATGGTTAGCCTGGAAACTTTACAGGTGCAAGTGACAAAACTAAGATACATATATGTAATAATCATATGACAAATCGGGGCTACCAATTTGAGAGTAGAGGGACATAGAAGGAGATTGAAGGAGGGTAGCTAGGTGGGGAAGGAGGAAGGAAAAGAAAGGAGAAAACTGATATAATCCTATTTCAATTAAAGACATATTTATAAGAAAAAAACACATATACATTCTACAGATGCCATTTCCTGTTGTTGAAACTTGGTGTTCTACAAAAACTTTATACACACAGTTACTTTTGAGCATAGGTAGGCACATAATACACACTGTGCCAGTTATACACATTCCTATGTATCTGTAATTGTTTTAACCAAAGAAGTTAAAAACTTAATACTTCTTTTATGTTTATATTTCCCTTTTGTGTTTTGTTTTAATTTAAAATACAATTACATCATTTCTCACCTCTATCCACACCCTCTACTATCTAACATCTCCCATATTCCTTCTCACATTCATGGCCCCCATTTATTTAAATGGCGCTGTTGTATACACACAGACTCACAAATACATACATGAATACATACATACATACATACATACATACATACATACATACATACATATGACATACTGTGTCCATATTACTCACATGTATATAGGGCTGACCATTGGGGTTTGGATAAGCAATTCAGGTTTTCAATAACATTTCAATTTAAAAAGACCTCTAGTCACATAAGAAACCCAGTTTGCACAACAGTGCCCACAAAGGAGCATCTTTTATCCATCTGCAATACCATTCTGTGGGAGCCACATGTTACTGAGTAGCAATTTGACTACAGTTAAACTATGCTGAGCAGTTCAAGTCAATGTGCAGCATGACATGTAAACTAATCAATATGTTTATTTTCAGATATAATATTTTAGGGCAGTAGAGTTGTTTACTAATTTAATGTTTAAAACTTTTCTTAAGTCTTTGGCATTGATATTAAAAATTTAGCCTACTATCCTATTGTACTCTTCTCCACAATAACACTATACTTGTACAGAAAAGTGAGCTATTCAAAAGTATCCCTTGTGGCCTCCTTTCCAAGTGCTGTATGTTCTAGTGCTTGAGCATTTTCTACAGCAATAGGAATAGATAGACATTTGGACAGCTGTGCATTTAATGGCAAAGCCTGGGACTTCAATGACATTTTTTATAGAGACATGAAAAACCTATTTCCACTCCAGATGACTGACCAAGAACAACCAAAGAGTAATTCTACCAAGTCTAGCTTAAGTGAACCAATGGGTTCATTGGGGTTGCTTATAGAAGCATGGATGAGAAGTTTTAGGAGCATGATAACTCAAAGGCAGCTATATCATCATGAAGCCTTTGGACAGGTCTTCACTAAATCTGGACCCATGAATCTCCCTTAGCCGATGGAAGAGTTGTTCAAATCCCCAGAAAACATTCATCAATTTTATAATCTTGGGTAGAGGGCTTCAGAATCATATAAGGTTTGTTTACTTCATGAGTCTTATGAGCCTCCTTTATTTGTGTTCAATTTGGAGGAAACAGCTATATAACCATGTCAGAACCCCCTCACAATGACAGTAATTCAGCACATGGCAGTAACCAGCAGCCGTTGTATCTCCTGTCAGTGGTGTTCCTTTTACAGTCACCATGTTCAAAGTGCAAGGTTGGGCAGAAATCCAGCGACTATCATGTTTTTGACAATTGCTGTAAATCAAGACACTGTAACCTGACAGCAAGAATTAGCCTGCAGGATGTCAGTTCTGCACCATGCTTTCTGCTCTGTGTTCCCTTAAGAAGTTCACAGAACATTTTCCACATGGCATCCTTCTGTGTGGCTCCTTTTCCTTCTGTATCTATCTATGGCTGGTTGATATAGCTCATGCCTTTCAATTCGTGATTGCTCTATGCTGTATAATAAAGATTGTTACTTTCTGCTTGGTTAGGCTCCTGATCTTGTGCTATTCCCACAGGCTTTGAGCCTCCCTCAGCTGAAGTCCATGTTCATGCATTCTTCCTGGTTGTTTCTACCCCAGATTCATAGCTTTGTATGTACTGAAGTCGATCCTGCAAAGATAGCTGGTTCCTTTATTAGCAAGGGAAAGCACACTGGAAGGACAGGGTCATTTTGCTGGAGTACAGTAAATATTATTTTGTGCACTGCAGCCTTAGATCTCAGAAATTACTTCCTTACGATGGATGGCTTGTTAGGGTTTAGAACTATATCTCTGCAGACACATTCTCAGTTCAATGTTTTCCAAATAGACTTCTCCTAATGTTTCAATGAGGTGTGCAGGGATAGCAATGCCTGCCAGGATTCTGCTGGATGATTACAAATAAACATGCTGTCAGTACATTATCCAGTACCTCCCTCCTACAATACCCACTTTTCTGTCTTATTTTTCTTTTTTATATCATTTTGTATGCTGATTGAGGCTGGTACAATAGATCTCTTAGTCTATAAGATGTTTTCGATAATCTGCCTAATAAAAAGATTTGTTATACATTAATGTGGTCTTTTCCTACACAAGTCTATAGATGTGTGACTAGAAGACTCACTTCTGGGGAGAAAAGACACAGCAATGGGTTTCTGTATCATCAATCTTGTGTATGAGGCATACATTCTTGGAAGATAAATAGGGGAACAAATACATCTACTATACAGTGAGATGACCCCAGCATTTAACTCTTTACAGGTAAAGAACTGTAATGGAAGGGGGTTGACCCACAGAGAGATTTCTACAATATATTTTGCCAGAGTGTTTTATTACCTCAGAGTTCCTGCTCTGAGCAGCAGTGGCACCAGGTACACAAGAAATTGTGTGCACAATCGCAATCTAGCATATGCCCTAGTAGATCTGAAAATGCTGCTTTATTGTTCACTGATGCCCTTTATACACTTGGAATGTTCACTCTACCTAAAGAGAAGAAAGTGGACATTACATAGAAAGAGATGTCTCTATTATGAGACATCTGTCTTTTTACACAACCGCGAAGGTGACAAGGTCATTTTGAGAGCAGGGGATAGGGTAATACAACCTCAGTGTTAAAATCTTTCTGAGTACATGAGAGCATTCAGTAATCTTGCATTCTAGAAAATATCATTTCCTCAAAGAAATAAAAATGCTCTCACGTATGCATACTGATCGTGGGATTTTGTTGTGCATACCACTGTATCTGCCAAGTTCTCTGGTACTTACATATTCAGTACTATTTGTTTGATTTCTATTACTCTGGATGTTCTGGATAATTATTTTTTTCTTCTGTCTCTTTTCTGCTCAGATATATTGAAGGCTATTTGATTGACATTTTCTAGCAAACTTCATAAAGGCAGAACAGCCCTTCAAGATAGCTGGGACGCTTCCTTGAAGTCTATAATGGAAAGGATGCTGTTGGTTCAGACAGAGCCTTTGCCTGATTTATTTGAGAGAAATTTCCAGTCACTTTATACACATGGCCTTCCCAGTGTGGGGAAGAGTCTCGTGAATCAAACATCTTTTCTTTTCTAGCTTCCATTACAGACATCTATAGGATCAATTCCTATCCAATAACCTATGTTCTGTGGCAGTGATTAAGTGCTAGGCAAGTTAAGGTTGCTTGAAAGTAATTTGTTTGTTTGTTTGTTTATAACTCCCCCTCTCCAAGTTTCTCTCTGTGTCTCTGTCTCTGTCTCTCTCTGTCTCTCTTTCTCTTTCACACACACACACACACACACGCACACACACACAGAACCCATTTTCTATCATCACCTTTTTATCTTGAATTTGCTTGAATGCAGAATTAAAGCTCAGACAGCAACAGCCATCTTGTGGTCATGGTGTGAAAACATTAAGCAATGATCAGATTAATTACAGACATGCCATCTCTGCTCCCCCAATCTCCCAAAACAATATGATGAGCTTCATCTCCTGAGAAATGTATCCCATAATAGCAACCTTCAGTATGTCTGTTAGTAGCCTGCAGGTTCCCAAATGATACAGCCTGCACCCTTTAGAAGAGTTAAATTTCTGAGTGACTAATTCATGCAATTCAGTAACATATACCTACTTTCAGATGCTGAGCTACATAGGAACAAAGTTGATCAGAACTTAATAAGTAACTTAAGACTCTCTCAAGAAATTTAAAGAATCTAAGGAAAGATTTTGTTACCTCTGGAATTTTCACATATAATTTGTTTTAGGATTGATCTTTGAGACAATTATTGCTTGAATTGTATAAATAAATATTTGATTATCATAAAATTATTCTAGAATTCACATAGAAATCTCTTACAGCTATCTAGTTATAAGGGCAGAGGATCTTCCTTGTTATCCTTGTTCCAAGGATCCAGAATCACCTGAATCTTGATGAACCCAGAAAGAAGACAATGGGTTGTAGTGGGAACGTTTACTCCTTGGCTTCCTCTGTATCTCACCAACACATGAGCAAGTGTTTGCATTTCTCACCACGATTGTAGTGCAGAATCATCCCTACCCTTCTGTAACCACTGGAAGCATCAACACCTAAGGAGATGGTGGCAGACAGGGAGGCCACCACTGTCTTCTCACTGCCCTTTAGCCTTTTCCCATCGACTTTGTGGAAGTTGAGGATGGACAACAAGAAAGGTCTGGGAATAGAAGACGAGTTGTACTTCCCAGGAGGCTGAGAAGGATAATGAGAATCTCTGAAACCATGAAATAGATCAAATGAAAAGGTGGAGGGAATGGAGCCAACAAGAGGCTAAAAGTCTTCTCTTTGGGAGATTGGGGCATTTCCATAGTTTAACAAGACGGGAATGAAGGGAACAGAAGTGTTCAGAAGCAATGCCTTAGGCATCTTGGAGTGAACACTATAGTTATTTCTAGATTGTATTTTTCTTAATGTGACAATGGTTTGAAATTGGACTGCTTGGGATCACAACTATACATACTTATCTAAATTCCTAATGCATACATAAACAAAGTGGTGATTAATGGACCAAAGCAGCTTAAGTATATATGTAAGGAAAGCCCCTAATTCATGAATAAATTCAGTAGCTGTCTATTAATGGAAACATCAATACGTACACGAATCCTAGAATGTCACAATCAAGGGATGATATGAGTTAACATGTGCATTGTGCCGATAAGGAAGCTGAGGTCGAATAGGTTAATAGACTTGTCCAAGGTTATTCTCAAGGTTTACCCTGAGTTCCGCGGCATGCTCATATGAATTGGGTACTCGCAATATCCACAGATCAGTCTATAGTTGAATACTCAGGGTTATATTTTATGCGCTTCAGACCTATGGGAGCTACATGAAAACTGTGAATGACATTTACTTCAAGATGAATGCGAAAAGTAAATTACAAGGAAAACACAGTTGAACCTAGGTAGTGACACCTGCCAACGGCAGAACGAACATGCAGCCATCTGCCCTGACATTAGGAAATGAAGCTGCAATAGAAAAGAAAGTTGTTCCTCAGGTGATGTCATCCAGCCTGGTTCCTTCAGGGCCTGTAAACACTGACTGCATCAATCTGTGAGTACAAGCCAGGCAGAGAGGACCAACCAGTCTAGGTTTCAAATTTAATGTGTATAGAGTATTGAAATAAATGGTTGAAAAATTGACGTAGTCCTTCTGAAAAAAAGACACTGACAGATATGAGATTGGATCCTAGGTAACTGCAACTAGAAGTACAGAGCACCAAGCTCCACATGCCTTGACCTTCAAGTAAAGAGCAAAGTGACTGGAAAACTGAAGATTCTGAGGACTTAACTCCACCTGACACCCCAGCAAAACAAAAAACATAAAGCCTTCTATTTAAAATAATGATGTCATAGAACATCAGACTTGAAAGGAGAGAAAATTCCTACATTTCTGAGAACTTCATTTTCATAAGGCGAAGGATGTACCCATCTGCTTTAGCAAAAATTCTCATGGCCAACAGGGGCATTCTTTCATTGGTTCTTGCAATTCAGTGGTTGTGTGGCCTTGCATAGGGGTTCAGGCAGAATTTGATATACTCAGCCTAAAACTATGTGCAAACATATCCTACTCATGAGGCACAAAATCATCCAAGTTGACTTAGCAAAAGTGACTACCTGGAGTAATAGCCCCTATCAGAAGATCTCTTTGAAGGTTGCCTCAGACAGAGATAACTGCTTCAGGGTAGTTTTTAATCTCTTTCCAGAAGGACTATACTGATGAGAAAGACTTTTAAGGCCTGACCTCCTGGCCAAGTGCAGAACTGGTCTGAAATGTCACTGCACTTCCTTGTGCCAATGGAATTGAAGGAAACCTGGCATGGAGTCTCAGTGCAGTTCACTTGTCTGTTCAAACATGGTTTGACTTTTGTCTTTTACAGATAATGATGAGAAGCATCATTGGATCGACAACTTGTGGGCTCAACTACATCTTTGGATGGCTTGTTTGGAAACAAATATCTATAGATAATAGACAAAACATATCTAAGAATCTAAAATATATATATGTATATATATATGTATATATATATGTATATATATATGTATACATATATACATATATGTATGTGTATGTATATATGTGTGTGTGTATATATATATATATATATATATATATATACACTTGTTTGCAGACATTGAAAAAGAGGTAGCATTGAAGAGGTTTCTCAGTAACAAGAAGCAGAGGAGAGCATCTCGACTCTCTGACTTTTCACCTCGAACAGTTTCAGGAGTACAATATAGGAAAACAAAAGACATCAACCAGAACTTGGTAGTATTTCCCACTCCTGAATGTCAGATTGGAGGAGTGGAGACCAAGAAGGCTTAATGTGTGGTAGGCAGAGAAGATGGCTCTATGGAAGGTAGGCAGAAGCTGCAGAACAAGCCTGCATTCCATGTCTGAATGCACATGATATACATACATGGTGGGTGAAAAGAACTTGAGTTTTTAATGAAGGACTGTGTGAACTCATCTAACAACTGAACAGTTTCAGAATTCTTGTGCACATGGTGGCAGGCCATGTTCCTACAACCCAGCAGGAAAAGATTCACAGTGTAAGAGGCTTTGCGAAGTCTTCAGGAAAACCTTCTCCCAGCAGTAAGGCTAATTAAGCTACAGAGAAGGCCTGTTTTTCAGTTTCCTGAACAGAAGAGCTTCGAAGAGCTCAAAAGAGCCCAGGAAACAGTGTTTCAGGCCATACCAGAAATACCTGAAAGAAAAGAGCAAAATCTACTACCCTACAGTGGAAAATTCAAACTGTGCTCTAATCCATAAAATGCTACAAGGAAGGCACAAAAGCATAATGTTTGCACAAAATGCAAGAAAACTAATCAATCAAAAGATCAAGACAGCAAGCACCAATGCAGGGGCAGACAAATAAGAGCAGAACCCTGAGCCAGTGGTGCTAAGCCCGGTCATAAGTTTCAACACTGCTTATGATGCCTGGAATGGATGCACAACTGTAGAATGAAATATGCACTTTCAGAGGAAAAAATGAATACTGCTAGTTTGAAAAAAAGACAACAGAGTTCAAAAGATAAACAATAAACATGCTACTACATATATCCAAAAATGAAGACTTGAGGTAAAGGAGGAATGTTTGAACAAGGTTAGTCCTTGCAGCTGAACCCTATAATATACAGACATCAAAGAGACTTATGTTTTAGTGTAAGAGCAGTTAATTCAGTCCAGCTATTCCATGCTTCCTTTTCCTAGTGACAATCCAAGTCTCATTCATCCGCTTAGATTTTTATCGCTGTAGTCATTATAAAGGAAAGAGAGGACCACCTTCTCAAAGGCTTAAAAGTTATTAGCAGCTGCCAGTATTGACAGTTTAACAGCATGTCAATCAAGAGCTTTATGTGAATGGCCACACTTAAGATTCATGTATACTTGCTGAGGTAGACTAACAATGTCACCCTCTCCTAAGAAATGTAAATTCAAGTCGAAAATAATTTTCTCAGCATATCATGTCCTCAGTAACACCCTTTCTGGTTTAAGGAGTAGTTCTGTGGCTACTGCTCTACGCCCTGCCCCTCTTCAATGCAAAGCTACTCAAAGCCATTCACTGTGTATCCTCACCTCCTTGACTCCAGATGATGGCATGGAAGTAAGGTCAGTGAGTAGTTGAGCAATGCAGGTTGTCCACAGAGAATGAGAATAAATAAGGAAACTACAGAGAAAAAGAACAAAATTTAACCTTTCCTGATCCCTTCCTCAAGAGTCAGAAACTGTTAGAAAAATGAACTGTAATATCAAAACTTCCATGTGGTCCTTGCTACAACTCAAAATTCTTTTTCTGGACACTTGATGAAGATAAAGGCCACAAACTTAAATTCTGGGACTTGCCTTGTTTTCTGTTTAAGGTTTATATTTTCCTAATCAGAAAATAAATTATATGAAAATATTCTGAATCTGGAATTAATTTTATTTTTCCTAATCAGAAAATAAATTATATGAAAATATTCTGAATCTGGAATTAATTTTATTTGTCCATTCCCTACAACATAAAACAGGACATACATTAAGGAGAAGCTACATAAAAAAAACTAAGTTGTAAATTCTTTTTTTTTTTTTGAGCCATTCAGAGCATTATTACAAAGACAAAAATGCTGTTACAACTAAAACATAAGAAAATTACAAACCAGTGAAGTAGGCTGTAATTGTGATTATTACCTGAGGTAGATTCAAGATATAATATCTCAGTTTTATAAGTGAGGAAACTAAAACCCAAAAGGATTAGGTGCCTTGAGCAAAGCCACAGACTGGCCAAAGATTTTGTGGCTGAGAAGGAAATCTAAGGTTCTTAAACCCATATCTGGGAGTCCCTTCCCACACTGTACTTCTTCCTCCATGGTAAGTGACATCACTTTACAAGCTGGCTCAGCCTTCATTATATTCCCCATGGCTAGACACAAACTTTCCCAGGACACCCAGACTGTTTTGAATAACTTTATCTATGCAATCTCAAGATAATCAAAGTATCTTTGGAAACAGTAAATGAAAATGAGTAGGAATCAGTACATCCCTGTGTTTTATACATGTAGTTGCTTCAGTGAGAATTCTATTACTCTAGGTATTTTTGACCACATTGTCCCTAGATGGTGCCATTATTTGCTGGAGGAATTAAGTCTCTTGGGGCAGAGTTTGGCATTCATACCCTGGCCCACCCCCAGTTTGCTCTCTCTGCTTCGTGTTTATGACGAAAGATGTGATTTCTCAGCTTCCTTTTCCCTATAATCAGTAAACCAAAATAAGTGTTCCCTTCCTCAGGTTACTTTTGTTATGATATTTTATTACAACAACAGAAATCGTATAACTGTAGATTATTGGGTCAGCCTACTTAACCCAGGTGGTGAGTACCTTCATTCATTCTTACAGCAGAGGGCTTAGTGGTCCAAGGGCCCTTCCATAACCTCCTAGAAAAAAAATCATTTGTGTCAGTAATAAAAATTTACAAAGAGAAGGTTAAGAATAAATTCCTAATAGCATATATGATATTCATGGCTATGATGTTCATTTTTAAAATATGCATATTCTTTGCTTAGATTATCTGAGAAATTTAGTATTAGTCTCTACTATATAAATAAGATACTATATACACAAATATGTGTGTATGTGTGTGCAGGTGTGTGTGTAATATATATAAACATACATTCATACACACATATACACACACACATAAATATGTGTGCACATATATAATCAGATTGTATGAGTCCTATATGTCAGAATGTTATAATATTTTGATGTAACAAATACTAATTTTTATCTGAACTACTTTGAATCAAATAAATTTGCAAGAAAAGTACCATATTAATGGTGTAAAATCTCATTACTCGTTGTTGAGAGTTCATTGACACTTTATGAATACTTTTAGTTGCCATGGTGACTTTGAAGTTTCCAAATCATAGCATGATCCCAAGTTATAGGAAAAGGATAGTAAAGATTAATAGCATGGCTGCTTCTAGTTTTCACATCCCAAAAGTCTATTCAGATTTTGAAGTCAGACATAAACTAAACCATTGATCATTAGAGTTGGAGCCCTGACAGTCATAAATTTAGCATCTCTGTAACTAACTCCCAGACATACATAGAGATGTGCTTGACAATCTCTAAAGATCTCCACTGGATCATTCTATGCAGTCGAGCTAAAGTGTCTAAGGTGACACCATCTTGTAATGACTCCATCTTATGACTGTTTATTATTTTTGAGTCCTCTACTCAAATTCAGTCATGTATGTCTTGGGAACACATTTGACATTGTCTGTGACCCTCCCATGGTTGATGTATGAAGCAAAACAATAAATGTTTATGCAAACTAAACATAAACTAAAATAAGTGGCAATGGTATAAATCAAAATGAATTATCATTTTGTGTTTAATGCGACTACTATGTAATGGTAAAACTGATAGGCCTCTGCCCTTCATCTAAGACAAGTCTCCCTGTGGTCTATGTGGTCTTTTGCCTACAAAAATGCTGTACCTCAAGCTTCAGCACCAAGGGTCTTTCTGAGGAGCTAACTCATTCCTTTTTACTGGCCAAAATCATGGGACACTAATTTGGTCTTATATGTATGCATGCATAGTAGTTCGTGAGTTTCTCATAATTAATATTAACCATGTACAGTAGGAAAAGAGAAAGGGATTCTTTGAATGGAAATATAACCTTTAGCACACCTATCTGACAAAATTTATTGGTCATATGTGTATTGATTTTTAAGGTAGGCTTGCATTGGATTGTTTTTTTTTTTTTGCTTCATTTGTCTATGGATTTGTGTGTGTGTGTATGTATGTGTGTGTGTACATGTGTGTGTTTGTGTGTGTATACTCATGTATCTCTTCACATTATGTGTAAAAATAGTCTTATTCCATCCGATCTCTACACATCTTATTATTTTTCATTACAGATTATCCAGACTCTCTATGCTGTGTTAGAAAGCTACAGTGATAGCAGATATGCATGGCATATTTCAACATTAGACAGAATGCATCTACATTTTTCCATTATGTTTGCTGTTACAAGGGCCTTTATTAGACAGCCTCATCTCCTTTTATTCCCAATGGTTCTTCTCATTTTAATCCCTCATTATCTCTCCCCAGAAATATTACAACAACTTCCTAACTAATTTATCTGCCTCCTGCCTCATACCCTGAAATTCATCTTCTGCATTATGATCAAGGTAATATTTATGAAATGCAAACTTTATCATGCTTAAAATTATGCATTAATTTAGAAAACATAGACAGTGCACAAATGTAGATCCTTCATGTAAAAAGTCATCAGGCCTGCTAACTCAATATGATTCCCATGTCATAGTTGAAGACCCTAGGGCTAGATGAAATCAGCTTATTCAATGAAGGTTATAGATGAAGTAATGTTCTAGGCTGAACTTTTCCTCACATAACTTTCTATTGTACAAAGAAGTATATGGTCCTTGAAAAATGAAATTTCCTTAATGTTACCAGACAAAATCTGTGGCCCTTTTAAGTCTAGGTTCAACGTATTCACAAATATCTTTCAGAGGACGGCTTTTAATAAAACTTTGTCCTCTTATTTCATGCCAAAACTCTGCTCCTCTCCATATCAGAAAAGCTACACCATCCTGTGCCTCAAAATCATGACTCTTAGCCTGACAAGACCTCACCCCTAAATGGGTTTTTAAGTTATATCCTTTCACAAGAGAAGCCCCCCCGTCATTTTATATGCAAATGAATTCAAGTATGCTAGCTTAGATACAAGAGGCAAGCATCCCTGCTTATGGTCTCAGTAGGTGACATGGGTAGGAAATTCTAAGAGGTTGTTCTTCCTGATAAGCTTTTTAAACAATGCCCTTTTATGTTATACTTCTGTAACAGTGACCTGTGGATATTCATGGGTAGTCACGTCTTTGCAGGCTGGGCCATTTTCACCTGGATGCTCTTCACAGCTCAACTATTTATTCCATCTAGAAATCGATTTTCTTGCTCATGTGTTGAGTCTTCCTGAAAGTTTTCTAGTCTAAACCCAATAAGCAGGTATTGTTCTGTTGAGTCAGTCATGTAATGAATTTACATACTGTACTATACTTGTTACATCAGAGTGTAACTTCTTCACTAATACTGTCAAATAGGACTTAGACTAGAGGTGTCATAAATTTGAATAAATATACTAATGAGTGGATTACTGGATACATGCATGTATCTTTTTGCTTTTCATTTCTTTTAACATTTTGTGACATGGTGTTTCATGTAGCCCAGGCTAGTCTCAGACTTACTATGCAGTATGTGGTGATCTTGAACACCTGATCCTCCTGCCTCTATGTCCAGAGTTCAGGGGTTATTTGTATGTGCCACTAGCTTATTATACTAGGTAAACACTCTGTAAACTGAGCTGGATTTCCAGCCAACGGCATGGATGTTCAAATGAGTCATTTGTTGTTGTAGTTTGCTCAAACTCAGAAAAGATTTTATCATCTGATCCATATCTTGTGCTTTTCTTTTTGAATGATTCTCTGAGCAATAGTGGCAGGCCTGTCTCATTCATGTGAAACCCATCACTACCATTAGAGGAAAGCATCCTTGCCACTTGGTGATACAGTGACCTGAGCTTTGGAAGTATTCAACTCCTCATCAACACCTTTATTATTCTCAAGAACAACAACAACAAAAAAAACGAACTCAGCTCTTAGATGATGGTTTTAACATTGCTGAGACATTATTGCTTTCTAAAAATCCATCAGGAGGAAAATGCTTCAGGCCACATGTGGGGCTCCAGAGTATCCTGAGCAGAGACTGTGTGGGAGGAAGCAAGAGGTGACCTAGGTCACTGAGGGCTCAAAGAGAACTCCTAACTGCCAAAAGCAGAAGAGACCATGGCTGGGCATTATTTTACATGAAGTCAGGTGAAGTAACTCATTCTGCTAGCTCCCCAAGCCTGGAAACTCAGTTTTCTTCTTGTTGTAGATGAAGACCTTAGGGTTGAATGAAACCAACTCAACTAACAATGGTTATATTCATAACAACATTCTAGGGTGAGCTGAAAAAATAAGTCTGTTATTATTCCAAATAATTCATTATTTATTGTCTTTCATTCTTTCATTCTTTCTTTCTTTCTCTCTCTCTCTCCTTCTTTCTTTCCTTTTTTTCTTTCTTTCCAAAATGCTGCCCTCCTCCCAGTTGCCCCCTCATGATTCCCTTCCCCTATTCTCTCTCCTCTTCTCCACTGAGAGGGTAGGGCTCTCCCTGGGTATCCTCCTACACTGGAATATCAAGTGTCTGTAGGATTAGGAGCATTGTCTCCCACTGAGACTAGAAAAGGCAGCCCCACTGGGGTACTGATACAACAGTCAGGTTACAGTTTCTGGGGCAGCCTCTACCTCCAGCTGTTGGGGGACCCACATGGAGACTGAGCTGCATATCTACTATATATGTTAGGGGCAGGAAGCTCAGTCCAGCTTATGTATGCTCTTTGGTTGGTGGCTCAGTCTCTGAGAGCTCCCAGGGTCCATGTTAGTTGACTCTGTTGGTCTCCCTATGGGGTTCTCATCCTCTTCAGGACCTGCAGTCTTCTATAAGAGTCCCTGATCTCTGCTCAGTGTTTGGCTGTGGGTGCCTGCATCTGTTCCAGTCAGCTGCTGGGTCAATTGTTTTCAGAGGACAGTTATGCTAGGCAACTGTCTGCAAGAATAATAGAGTATCATTAATAGTGGCAGGAATTGGTGACTGTCCATGGAATGGGTCTCAAGTTGGGCCAGCATATAAGGCAGTAAGAGGAAGAGAACTGGGTGGGAGAGGGGAGGAGGACAGAATACAAGGGAAGGATCAGATGTGGGGAGAAACAGGAGAGAGGACAAGAGGGACAGGAGAATGAATTGAAATCTGCAGCTTCAAGGGCTTGCAGGGGTAGGGGAGGTGGATTCTCTAGGAAGTCCCAGAAACCTGAGATGGAGGTGGCTCCCAGGAATCAAGGCAGATAACCTCAACTGAGATGCCTCACAGTGGGGACATAGAATCTGAAGAGGTCACCTCCTATAGCCAGGAAGGACTCCCAATGGAGGGATAAAAACACCAACCCACCAACAAAACTTTTGACCAAAAATTTGTCCTGTATGTAAAAGATATGCAGGGACAAAATGGAGCAGAGACTGAAGGAGTGGCCAATCAATAATTGGTCCAACTTGAGATCCATCCCATCTTGCTATTTTTTAACCCTAAAGTAAAAGATACTTTTGCCAACAAGTTGAAGGAAAAAAGGAGGGAGGGAGGGAAACAGAAAGGAAGGAGGAAGGGAGGAAGGAGGAAGGAAGGAAGGAAGGAAGGAAGGAAGGAAGGAAGGAAGGAAGGAAGGAAGGAAGAAGGGAGAAGGGAGAAAGGCAGGTAAACTCCTGAAAGAAGAGTATTGATTTCTAGAGATGGGAAAGCTGTGAGGGAGGGTGGAAAGTATGGTTTGGTACGATCAGGGTAAGCTGTAAGAAGGTATGTACAATATAAGATCAACAGAAATGGCTTCAACCCTTACTGTCCTTGCAGCTGCTTCCATTCTCCGGCATGAGCCCAAACTGGCAGCCTACTACAGTATAACCTATCAGTACTTCTTAGAAAGGAAAAATGTAGCAAGCATTTAATATCATATATTATCAAAGTGACCACCCACTTTCATGTTCCAGGATGTGAGAACAAAGGCAGTTAGATTGTGATGACCGGTGTCAGACTGAAGAGGCAAGAAATGATTTGATAGTTTTAAAAGAGGGCAACTCTAGTTTCAAAACAACATATGTCTGGGTAAGCTAAACTGTAATTTCTGTAATTTGGTGAATAAAAAGAAATTAAACTTCTATTCACATTTAGTTCAAAAGGTTTTGATTGTCATCTTATACTTTTCTGTTTCAGAGAAATACACAATTGGAAATTCATTCTAGATTTGTAATAGAAACTGGAGGCTGTCAAGGGAGGAGTGCTTATATTTTGGCTTGATCGGCATGGCAATCTTAAAACTAACTCATGGGTGCTCCAGATGATATAATAACAGAAAAATCCTCTCTTATTCTGAATGGCATTGTCCAATAGGGAACAGATTGTTTCCAGGGAGGCTGTGTCCACAGACACATTCACAAGTAAGAGAAATACTTAACTGGGCTGTTTCAAGAAATGAATATCTCCGGTGAGGTTGGATCAAATGAATTTATAGCTCTGTGGCTCTAGGCAAGGGAGAGGACTTGTACCTTCTCTGCTCTTGGTTAACCAGCATCTACTCAGAAAGGGTTTTACAGCCTCAGTAACTTGTCTTTGTATATACTCAAGTACTTGATTTGCATAGAACGCCCCCATGTGCCCCCTCTCTGCAAGTCTCCACCTACACATGTCTGCTGCCCTTGATTTATTCAATTTATTCAACTTGTGGTGAGTTTTTAAAATCTTGAGAAAAAACTGTCTTTCTAGTCTTATTTGTGTTTTACACTTGAATAATCCATGTGTAATAATGTTCTAAAACCCAACACAGCTAGGTGTGTGTTGCAACATTTTCTCTGTAGGGCAGTGACAATTGGATAGGAATAGGGAGGCAGAGTTAGAAGTTTAGGAGTGAGGGAGGTGAGAAGTCAGAGAGAAGCAAGTAAAATCAACATGGAGGCAGGTGAACAGGAAGATGATCCAGACCCTGCGTGGTTTTAAACAGCCACAAGTAGATAAGGTTTTTACAAGGTTAGAATAATTAGCCCAGAAGTTCAGAATACAAGAAGAAGAACCCACAAACCACAAGAAACTTAAGAAGAAGGAAGACCAAAAGGTGGACATTTCATTCCTTCTTAAAAGGAGGAATCAAATACCCATGGAAGGAGTTGCAGAGATTAATTGTGGAGCAGAGACTGAAGGAAGGACAAACAAGTCTAAATATAGCTATCTCCTGAGAGGCTCTGACAGTACCTGACTAATACAGAAGGAGAGGCTCACAGCCATCCATTGAACTGAGTACATGGTCCCCAATGAAGGAGTTAGAGAAAGGATCTATGGAACTGGAGGGTTTGCAGCCCCTTAGGACGAACAACAATATGAACTAACTAGTACCTTCAGAGCTCCCAGGGACCCAACTGCCAATCAAGGACTATACATGGTAGGACTGATTGTTTTGGCAGCATGTGTATAGTAGAGGATTGCAAAGCTGATCATCAATAGGAGGAGAGGTCTTCAGCCTTGTGACGGTTCTGTGCCCCAGTGTAGGGGAATGCCAGGGCCAATAAGTGGGAGAGGGTAGGGTGGCAGGCATGGGGATGGGGGAGGCAACAGAAGTTTGTTCTTGCTGTTTTTGTTTGTTTGTTTATTTGTTTTTTGGAGGGGAAACTGGGAAAGGAGAAATTAACATGTAAATAAAGAAAATACCTAATTAAAAAAAGAGAGAAAAAAATAATAATTGGATTAAAACATTATCTTTAGCATTTGGCTCTGAAATCATTGTATTGGCATCTTGTAAATTGTGATCTTTTTGATATATAAACCAGATTGGATAATTAAACCTTAAGAGTCATGTTTCTACTGGGTAACTAGGCGCTAGATGACTGTTTGTGGGGTGTGTGGAGTGTTGTATATAAGTGAGATGATCTTGCTAGCTGGGAGAAGATAGCAGGATCCCGCTGGGACATAGTGATGTGGCCCGCCAGTACTGACATTAGAGCAGGAACATGGTCCAGTGGGACAAGAGAGTTTGAAGGGTGATCTTTTTTAATATTTCCTGCACCAGGTGTGATGGTACAGGCCTATTAATTCTGTACATGAAAGGTGGAGGGCTGGGTAAGAGCATCAGGAATTTGAATTTATCCTTGGGTACATAGTGAGTTGCATGCCAAGTTAGGTTATATTTAAGACACTATCATTAATAACTCACAATTTTCCTATTTGGTAGGCAAATGAACTCCATTTGTGCACGTATGTTATTAAACATTACCTTAATTCTTACTTTGACTTGAAAATATTGTGTTTAAATTTAGCAACTGGTAAACCTGACATCACTTTTGATTCTCTAACCCTATAGCTCCACATGAAGAAATACAATCAATAGGAGCATGAAGTTCCCAGAACAGTTGAAGCCTCCTGCTGAATTTGCACATTGCAAGTCTATACTTTAAGTGGCCAGCATATTTCTCAGCTTTTATGGACTCATAAGTAGACCTGTCTTCCAACCGATTGCTCACTGGTTTAATTTCCACACTACGCAAGACACTAAGACCTTTAAATTTTGACTTCTAAATTTCTCTTGAAATTTGAAGCTAATTAAATCTGCCTAACCAGCAAATAATCAGCTTGTTCTGAGTTATCACCATATGTGGGAAGCCTTCTTGTCTTTGGTGTATCCTTCCTCTTACAAATTCACACCAGTCATAGTAACCAATCTCACTGGATGTAGACTGGTGGGATTTGAGATAGGATGAACGACTTCCCGCTTAAGATCCTATGTGTGGCTAATATTCAGCCTTCAGAAACATAGTTGATGAATCCAGCAGAGTAGCATCTTGAATACATGAAGACAGGGTCATGTCACTTTACTTCCCTTCAACAGCTCCCAACCACATAGACACATTGCTATACCTGCTGGATTCTATAAAGATCTGTTGCCAGGACATAGCTTTGAGCAAGAGCCTAGGACAACAACCTTTGGTATCAAGATTAGTAGAAGTTTAATGTAGACCAGTGGTTCTCAACCTGTGGTTTGTGATCCCTTTGAGGATTAAAAGACCCTTTCACAAGAGTCACCTAAGACCATTGGAAAACACAGATATTTACATTGTGATTTATAATAGTAGAAGATTTATAGCTATGATGTAGCAATGGAAATAAACTTTACCACAACATGAGGAATTGTATTAAAGGTTGCAGCATTAAGAAGGTTGAGAGTCACTGTCCTGGGAACTCTGTTAACCCTTTCTGAGCTGCAGCCAAGGGATCCTAACTGGATCTAGAGCTAGAAGCTGCTAGGTAATGATCAGCATTCTGGGAACTGGAAGTCTCTTTGCAAATAAGTCTGGACTTGGCTTAAAAGCCAACAAATGCTCCTTAGCTAATTTGCTCCTAAGTCTTGTATTAAATTAAATTAACCAGGGTCTTAAAGAAAGGAAATGGTGGTAAATGATGCAAAATTTCAGTTTGCCAGGAGGAACAATGTTGATGCCTTAAGGACTTGACTATTCCTGAGAGTAAACCTTTAAGTACCTTCAGCATAAACAACAAACAAGTGTGTAAGATAGGACAAGCTAGTTTGCTTGATTTTGGTTATCAAAATGGATACATGCATGAAAACACCATGCTGTGAGCCATAAATGCATTCAATTTTGCCAATCAAAAATAAACTTTAAAAGGAGATAGAAAGAAAAGAATAAGGAAAGTTATGCCTGTCATATTTCTAGGAGTACTACTAAAGTATATTTTTGAGTTTTTCATCTTTAAGAACAACTGAAAACCAATGAAAGGAAATGAAAGCCTAAAGAATAGATAAATACCACCACAAAACAAATGAGTTGCTTTTTAGCTCCATTTGTCTCTCAAAACTGAAAACTGTCCTGTGCTCGGTTCATGCCTGTTCACACACTGACAATGCTTCAGAAGAACAGAAGAAGGAAATTACATTGTGACATAATCTCTTGGAGAAGGACTTTGTGTGCTTGGGGAAGAGTCTGAAGAAAGAGTACTGTACAAGAAGCTGCCGTTAGACCTGATCTGAAAGCCATGGAGTCCTCTGACAGTTCACTGGGAAGGCTTCAACTAGTGTCTGAAGCACAGGGCAGAGGCAAAGCTCGTCATGGCACACATTTGCCTGTGCAAAGCATACACCTGGCTACATTCTGCCTTTTCACATTCTATGATTGTGAACTACTTCGTTGTTTTGTGGGTACACCTTTCCTTTTATCAGAAACAGTCCCAGAAATAAAATTAAACCTCCCACCGAAAACAGATTCTGAGTATGTGAAAGCACACTTCCAAATTCCCTTCAATGTACAATTGCAAACTGTCTTTCAAGTGCATCCGATTTCAAGTGAATAGTCTTTTCATATGTGTAAATCCTTCACCACTACCACAGTCCTGAGCCAAATATTTCTGTCATCCCCACAAATTCTCATATGCCCCTTGCTGTCAGCTGCTTCCATTGACTCAGTAAAGCCTGGCAGCCACCAATCTGCTTCTGAGTCCCTCATCTTCCCTTACATTTCACACAGAAGGATAGAGATGTGCAGTTTTCTGGATTTTACTTCAAACAATGCCTTTGAGGTTCATCTATGAGGTATCAGTTGTGGCCCATTTTTATTGCTCAGTTGCATTCCACTATGTGTGTAGTCTCAGATTTGGATGGGCTTTGCCATGCTTTAGTATGATGAACAAAATGCTTATGAAAATTTCTCAACATGTTTTCATATACATATATAATTGTTTCCTTTCTGTAGATATCTAGAAGTGGATTTCTGAGTACGTTTTTGGTGAGTGTATGTTTATTGTATTATTCTCAACCAGTTGGTCCCATTGTTAAGCAAATACCATCATCTCCCTTTTCCATTTTAACTATTATTGTAGATATTAAAATGTAAATGACATTTCCTTGTGTTTTAATTTACATTTCTCCAATGACAAAAGTATCAATTATCTTTCCATTTACTTAATTTCCCATCTGTATATGTTGGTGACATATCCACATTTTTACAATGTTTAATTTGACTGTTTTTTTTCTAATGATCTATTCCAATTGGTCAATTGATATTTTTATTCACTTGATCAATTACATTTAATTGTTTTAGATGAAGTCTGATATTGATTTAAGTCTTTAATGATTACTTCACAAATCTATATTTCAATAGTCATCATGATACTGTCTGCATTGCACATTGAATTAATTTTAACATTTCATAATAAAAAATTTAAAATTTATGAGCCATTAGAAAATAGTCGACCAAGACTTCATAGATCTGTCTAGAACCCAGAATGTACCACATCAACAGCCCACCAGTTCTATGTACACTATATACAACCAATCTGCATCTGCCGCCTCTGTCAGCTGTAGGATTAGGGGCAATATTTTGCTTTATTATTTGTTGATTTAAAATTCACCTACATTTAAATTCCT
>JADRCD010205629.1:6478-32878 GCA_019843815.1 Montemys delectorum | reverse complement strand
GTGTGCGTGCGTGTGTGTGTGTGCGTGTGTGTGTGTGTGTGTGTGTGTGTGTGTGTGTGTGTGTGTGTGTGTGCGTGTGTGTGTGTGTGTGTGTGTGTGTGTGTGTGTGTGTGTGTGTGTGTGTGTGTGTGTGTGTGTGTGTGTGTGTGTGTGTGTGTGTGCGTGCGTGTGTGTGTGTGTGTGTGTGTGTGTGTGTGTGTGTTTATAGTTATTTTTCTTTTTGTAGTGCTGAAGATTAGAAGCTAGGGCCTCATGTACATTAGGCAAGTAATCTGCTACTAAGCAATATTCTCAGTGTACCTTTAAAGCTGAAAGCTTATAGACTAATATATGTACGGGCCTACAAACAGTTTCTACCATGTGATGCTCAATATGTAATCTGTTTCGAAAAATAAGAGAAAAACTCAAACCAAAATCAGCTGACAAAAGGCTGGGCATGTTGGTGCATGCCTTTGATCACAGCACTCAGGAAGCAGAGGCACTTCTCTGTGTATTTGAGAACAGCCTACCTATTGAGTTTCAGGACAGCCAGAGCTACTTAACATTTGTAATAAAAGTATTGAAAGATAACTAGTGGTATCTCAGACGTGATTTGACATGATTAAGAAATGCCAAACCAACTAAAATTAACAGACACTTAAATTTTAATAGTTGCTAGGTAGGCAAAATTCTTATAAAATAACTTAATTGTCGTGAAATAAACTCCATAAAAATGAAGCCAAAATGTAGTGACAGACGTTGTATTACACTTTTTTGTTGTTTGAGAATTCTGTACATGCAAATAATAGGTTTTAATCAACTATACCCCTCATTTTTTTCCTTGAGATCCTATCCTATTCTCCTTACCACTGTTCCCTCCCAGCATCATGTGTAGCTGCTCTTGTTTTTAATCTACTTAGTTTGGGACTGGAAGATGTTTCAACAGTTAAAAGCATTGGCTATCTTTGCACAGGGTTCAAGCTCCATTCCCAGTATCTATATAGAGATTCACAGCTATCTGTTACTTCATCTTCAGGGGATCCTACTCCCTCTCTGTCCTCTGTCAGTACTGTATGCCACAGTGCACTTACATGCATGCAGACAAACATACACTTAAGATAAAAATAAATAAATCTTTAAAATATTATTTTATTTAGTTTTGTCAATATGTACACAGGTATAGGGCCATTTGCTGGAGCATGGATAGCCTCTCAGGAGCAGCATGCCTGAAGAAAACTGACTCTCCCTCTCCCAGCAGCCATCAGTTACCAATAACTCAGTATCTAAGGAAGGATCTTTGACTCCCTCCACATCCATGCTGGGAAGTCACAGGCTTGATCTTGAACAGGTTTTATGGATGTTTTCCTAACAACTGTGTCCATGAAGCACTGCTTTGATGTACTGACCCTCCCATGTCTCAGGGTTCAGCTCAAAAGAGGGAACAGAAAGAAGGCGTTACATTCACATCAGGTTATCTTATAGTTCCCTAGGACAAAGAAGTAGTCCAGTTATTGTTGGGAAAGGAGTTGAAAATACTATGAGGGCAACCCTGTCCTTTCACAATTCTTATTCATTTCAGGGATTTACTGTCACATTTAAACATGAGCTTCTAACTATCTAATAAACTGCTTTGATCTCTTTCCTCCTTCCTTCTTCCCTCTCTTTTTTCTTTTTCTGCCTCTCTCCACCCTTTATCCTGCCAAATGCTGAGAATGGAATTTTATGTCCACTTTCCCTTATCTACATGCTAGAAGCACGTGTACAGATTAGACAAATCATCCCCATGTAAGGACTAAGACAAGGGATATTCATGTCTTTCAGACTATGTGGAGGTATCATGTATGCCTTACTGTTGGATGTAAATGAAAAATGCATATCACTTATCATATTGATGGTACATGGGTAAGAACTCCAGATCAGAAATTTATGACATAGTATTATTATTTGTTAATTATATATTCCTACCTGAATCTCATTTCATACTTTTTCAGATACAGGATAAGCATTATTTTCTAAGATTGAAGCCAGTTCATTCACAGTAGTTTTGAAAGGACTATTCTTTTTTTGTTTGCCCATTTTTTTAATTGGATACTTTATTTGTTTATATTTCAAATGTTATCCCTTTTTTTGGTTTCCCCTCTGCAAACCCCCATCCCATCCCCCCTTACCCTGCATCTATGAGGGTGGTTCCCCACTCATCCACCCACTCCTGACTCACCACTCTAGCCATCCTCTACACTGGAGCATCAAGCCTTCACAGGACCAAGGGCCTCTCCTCTCACTGATATCAGATAGGCCCCTTCACTCTATCAGTCCTTCCCCTAACTCCTCCATTGGGGTCCATGTGTCCAATGGATGGCTGCAAGCATCTGCAAATATATTGGCCAGGATCTGACAAAGTCTCTCGGGAGACAGCTGTATGCATCTGAGGCTTTCTGGTTGCTACCCCAGTTCCCCATCCCCTATTACTATATACCTCTGTTCAATTTCCTGATGCTCTGTATATCCCCTCCAACTCCTCCCATACCTGATTCTGCCCCACATTTTTCCCTCCCCATCTTCTCTTCCTCCCAAGTCCCCCCTACCCTCTATTTTCCTCAATTATTTCGTTCCCCCTACTAAATAAGACTGAAGCATCCACTCTTTGAGGAAGACCTCATAAGATGGAAAGATCTCCCATGTTCGTGGATTGGCAGGATTAATATAGTAAAAATGACCATCTTGCCAAAGGCATAGTGCTTAGTGGAGATATGAATGGCACTTTCTGCAAAAACAAAACAATATAATTAAAAAAAAATAAGGTCTGTGTGTGTACTCATGTGCACATTTCTATCCATCAAAACTCTTAAAATATAAATGGACTCTCAAGGAGTTCTCAGAGGAGAACACTATTCCACATATTCATATCAAAGGAATAACTTCCAGGATTGGTCTTTACCAAGTCAGTGTACAAAGTGCAGTGAGTAGAAATCAACTGTCTTTGGGACATTAAATGCAGCCACCTTTGAGCATGCATTCAATGTGTTAATTTAATGCATTTAATGTGTTAATCATCTTCAGTTTCATTCAGAATTCCCAGGCCTCTCTCTGGAATTTTAAAACTAGACTCTCTAAACCAGGATGCAAGAAACTGCATGTTAAAGTTAATCCCAGTGGTTCATTGCTTTGATAACCTCTAGCTTAAATGAAGAATTTCCTGATACCAAATCTCAATGTTAAGGAAATGTTTCCTTCCTGATCTGTTTATAAGAATGTTCACTGTCTTTCAACTCCCACAACAGTCCCAATGAATCTCCAGACTTCGAAGATACTCCAATACCTTGATTCCTAAATCACTCCATGCTTGGAATTTTCAATTCTACAAGGTTCACAGAACATATTTTGTATCTCCTGATCATATACTGATGTGATATTTGACAACTAAATGATATTATTTCCACCCCCTAGCAGTACGGTTTTGGCAACAGTAGCTTACTTATTGGCAAACATATCTCTCATTTGACAGAGAGTTTTGTAGAACATGGAAGCAACCCAGACTGGTGGAGTGTCATTCATTTATCTAAACTCTTAAAATTCAATGGACTACTCCAGAAGCTCTCAGAGGGGAACATCATTTCACATGTTTTTATAACTACATTCTGATGCTTCACATCAGATAGCACGTATAAGCAAAAATGGTTCAAGTTTACACTCTTGAGCCTGGGTATAAACTCTATAATTTTTGTTTAATAAAAGCAAAAATTCAAACACAATTAAACAATTCATGAAAATATACATTTCTTTTACAATATATTTTATTAAATACACACACACACACACACACACACACACGGTACTTCTGTGCTCAACACTACAGAAAAGTATTAAAAAGTTGGAATTTAAATAGAGGCTTTGAGTTATTAGTTAAATGTCTACTCCTATGCGACACAAGAGCCTACAAGTGAGTCAGTCAGCAGATACCCCTTGGCATGCATTCCCCTACAACTTAAATTTTCTTTTCCTACATGATATATATAAAGCCCACAAATGAAAAATTATACTTTCTTGGTAACTCATGATGCACAATATAGATATTTAGAGATATTGCATTTATTTTTTTCATCATGGTCAACAATATGTGTATTTTTATTTTATTTTCAGCTTTGTATAAGAGGACACACAACGACACTGCAAAAATAATGATGATATAGAGATGAAATTAAATTAAGAACTTTTATGATGCCTCTCAGAATTCTTAAAGGTAGACAAATTGTACACTAAAACTGAATAAATAATTGTATCATCTCTTCATCAACTAAGAATCGATAGTGGTTTTCCCCATTGTTCTACTGTATCTTTAAAGTAAAAGCCTGCAACTAAGCTCTTAGTCATTGAACAGAGCACTAGACATGTATCCAAATATAAAGGATTTAAGCACATCTTTATTGTATTATCTCTCAGCCTCCTGTATATGCTTTGAACACATATACTGATTAATTTGAAAGCATTAGATGAGTAATCTTTTAAATTCTCAACAAAATTAAAATAAGTAGTTTTACTTTCTATAATTTTAATTCATTTTCTGTGAAATATTCAAATTGTATCAAACAAGACTGTCTTCCTGTCAGTACATGATCCCTAGATGTGTTTTATGAATTATCAAAAACAGCAATTACTGGTTTGATAGAAATGTTGGAAAGTACAATGATTATATAGGCTTATATACACTTATGAGCCATAGCTAGGAAGATCAAATGTAGACTCAAATTTTAAATTTTCAGATGAATTTTTTGGCTATACAAACAAAATAATGTGATTTTTACCTTTTCATTTTAATGGAATTTATTCTGTAAATTTTTCTAATAAGTAATACTAATAAAATAGATAAGAAAGAAATTTTCACATTTTCAAAGCATTTACATTTGACTGAAATTTATGGGTCACACCCTAGAACCTCTTAGTGAGTTAATGAAGGTTTTAAAAATATACAAACATTAATAATATCTTAGTGTTTTACTAATGTGAAGAGATGCCATGACCAAGACAACTCTTCTAAGGAAAATATTTAATTGAGGTTGGCTTACAGGTTTAGAGGTTCAGTCCAGTATCATCAATGGAGGAGCATTCAGGCAGGAATGGTAAAAGTGAAGCTGAGAGTTCTACATCTTCATCTGAAGGCTGCTAGGAGAATACTGACTTCCAGGCAGCTAGCACAAGGATATGAAAGCCCATGCCCACATTGACATTCTACCCCAACAAAGCCACACTTACTTCAACAAGGCTACACCTCCTGATAATGCCACTCCTGGGCCAAACACATACAAACGATCACACATGCTAACACATTTCTCTAAGAAAATATTAAAGTATGAATATAGTCTATTAAGTTTATGGCTTACATTAAGTCACTTTGCTTTTAATATTTTAACTAAATTGAACCAGAAACTTTAGTTAGTGTACACAAATTATCTGGTATCCTATTGTGAAAACAAATTTTGCATATTTTTCATTGTTCACATTGTTTCTGAGGTTGATTTTCTGGGATTATATGTATCAGGGAGTTATTTTGTGTAGTATCAGGAGAAGCTAAATATATGCTTATCTCTCTTTGCTTTTTCCTAGGTTTTTACTAATATAACTTTCTTTCCCCAAATAATGAAACATTATTTGTTTTTCTGCCATGCCCGGCTCTTTATTTTACATTTCACACTTTCTTGAGATGATTTCCTTCTGTTATAAGTTTTCCTCTCTTGTTTTGTCATCTTTCCATTTGTGTTACATTTCTTCCAGCTATTCTTCAGAGATCTTCAAAGCTACTTAAAGTGGCTCCACAACGTACAGAACTCTGAGAAGAAGCCTCAACCTTGTATGGGTATGCCCTCATCTCTCCACTGATAGGCTGATGAGAACAAATCCTAGCCTGATGTCAGAGTCATAAAATAAAATCCAATAAAATGAGTTACTAAATCCACCCTTGATACTAAGCTTCATAGTTATGCTATATGTTCCTTGGAAACTATGTTTCCAAGTTTCCAAGTACTTCCAAATAAATAACATAATAAGTAAGTAATTGTCATGTCTCCAATTGGGTCTGTATAATGATATTTGTTATTATGACTATACTCTAGAGATTCACAGAAAAAAAATACACCCAAAATGTTCCATAGATGACAGTATGGCAATCAAAGTTCCTATGCTCCTTTCAATGCACATTCCTCAAGTTAAGGACTAAAGAAAAAAGTCCATAAAAGCTGTGTGGGGGTCATTCAGCGTCTCTTTCCCCAATACAATACTTGCTACACAGTGGAGTCTCAGTTCCTGGTTAAATACAATAATTTTTGATGTTTACAACTTAAGAAAGTAATATAACCTTCTAAACAGTTGCCCAATGCAAATTGTATGTTCCGTGTTTCTTCTGTATGCTGACAATGTAGCTCAATGAAAGTTCAAACCAAAGAGGAGCCTAAGCATAACACTTCCCACCCCAGAGGGGTCCCAGAAAGCTGAGAATGTGTCCAAGGGTATGCAAGTACATACTTATCCAAAGCAAAAAGAATCAAGACTCTTCAGTTTTGAATTGTTTTTTCCTGTTTTTTCCAATTTCATCTACTCTATTTTCTTGTATTATTTGTATAATATAAAGCTCCCAACTTTTCATACCAAACATCAATGCACCTAAAAATAACTATTAAAATGTCAAAAACTCTGAAAATTTAATATACTAGTGGTATACATTCATTTCCATTTTCCTACTTGCAAGTCTTTCTGAATGAAGACTGAATTCCAACTGATTGAAACATGACAGGACCATTCAGTAAGTAGGAACACTCACAGTAAGTGTAGCTACTCCTAAAATAGATGGTGATGGGGTTCAGGAATGTTGACAACATTAAACTACAAATACCCTAACAATGGGTATTCTAAGTAGTTGTAGTTGTTTTCAGTTGTTTCTCCCTTGTGATGGAACAGATAGTACACATTATATCTCCACAAATATTTCTTGTGTTATTTGTGCAACATCAGAGCTTAATATTCAGTTAGTATAGGAGACTAAAAGAATACTGAAACTTTTCAAAGCAGTGTCTGTGTTTGTCAAATAAAAGGTGGGGCTTAAAATGAAAACTGTATGTTTATGTCACTAAATCAACTAGTGATAAGGATGTTCACTGAGGATTCTTCTTTTTTTTCCCCTGAAGCCTTTTGTATGTGAAAATGTTTGCATCTCACATGTATGCTCTCAGCATCCACCTGACAGGCCTTTTCCAAAATAAAAGTTAATTGCAGCTTATAAAGAACATAGACCTGCATTGTTTAATATCACAATTTCTTTCAAATTTCTTGTTCTGGAAGCATTATCTAGATACATGTTTTTCACATCAGTCACCAAACTCCAACTTACAAGAGAAGCCACCATGAATTATTTCTTGCCTCTCATTCTCACAGTAGATACTTTAGTTATCACTTTATTTCCCCTCACCCTCAATTGAGGAGTTGAGAATATTCTAAGCAAAATCATTATCAAAGACGCTTTAGAAATCTGTAAATTTTGCTTCTCAAGCACAAGGGAAAAATCTGGGTTACAAGGATTGTTTTCCAAGGGATCACTATATTTAGTTAGATCTTTATGTTAAAAACAAACCTGTTGAAAGAAGTATTGGTATTTTGCAAAAATGTTGTGTTGTGGACTGACACAAAATAGATACTGAATTCTTCTCATAAACAATTATTCGACAATTTGTAGTGTTATATATTTCCCAGTATTACTGTCTCTGGGACAAATTTACAGGGACGATTGAAAAAAGATCAGCCAACCTGATCTAAATTATCTTTATAGATTATCTCTAGGATGTTGTGTAAAAGACTAAAACACACCAGAAAGAAAGGAGATGGAAAATGTGCTTCAGTTCTGAGAGATATAATTCTCCAATAACACAGATACCACAGTGATGTCTGCGGCATTTCCTGTACCAGAACGTACATCCTCGACATCTCCCATTTCCCCAGGTCTCTTCTTCAGTGACGGCAAGAAACCTAGGATAGGGAAGCCTAGGATAGACTAAACAAGATCAATATTCAGACACATTGAGGGAAGTTTGAAAAAAGTTGAAGCCGAAGGAATAAGGGGAGCAGAAGGGGAAAATGCAGTGTTTAAAGAGAGTTAAGGTTCTTGTTTCCAATACCCGGATGAAGCTCAAAGGTAGGTGCAAATTTGACATTTAGTTTCCTTGGCACTCTGTAATTGAGTGGACTTCTTCAAACCCAAGTTCACCTAGTCAATAAATGATAAAACAAGAGGCCAGGCATTCCAGAAAAAACACATAGGCAAGAGTGGCAGAAATATCTGAGGAGAAATGAGTAAGGAGTAGTATGTAGGAATGCCTATAACCGGTATGTACAAGGATAACTGCTGGTGCTGATACTAATAGAAATCCTAGGATCAACACAAGTTTGAAGAAAGTACATGAAGGTATTTAAGCATTCAATAAACATAGCAGTGGGTTCTAATATAACGAAAGCATAAAAGAAATAAAAACAGAAAAAAAAAAGAAAAATAAGAAGCGTGGAGAATCTAAGGATGAGAAAGTAAAGGATGAGGTAAGGGTACAAGACACTTTTTTACAAAGGCACTAGTTTTGTTCTGAAAAGAAAACTGAGCCAATAAATTTATAACAAATAGGAAAACATCAAGAAGGTGCTGTGCGTATGCGTGTGCGTGTGCGTGTGCGTGTGCGTGTGTGTGTGTGTGTGTGTGTGTGTGTGTGTGTAAAACAGCATTACAGGTTTGCACGTGAAAAGATAACTCAGAAAAGTATTTAACAGAGCTTTCCTAAACGTGAGAAAAGCATACAACAGAGACTGCTGAGAGCCTGTGGAATTCAGAGATGCCCTAAAAGGTCACAAATAGGACCAAGAGAGTGTGGGAAGTAGGGAGAGTAAGGGCTTCCAGGGGCGGGGCTAGGGCTTCTTTGGAATGTTGGAAAGGGAAATGGGAGCTGCAGGACCAGAACACAGCCTGGGAAAGTTTTGAGCAGAAAGAAGGGGGAAGAAGGAAGAGAGAGAGAGAGAGAGAGAGAGAGAGAGAGAGAGAGAGAGAGAGAAAGAAACAGAGGGAAGGGAGAGGAGGAAGGAAAGAAGGAAGGATGGAAAGAAGGGGAGAAAGAAGAAAGTGAGAGACGTAAGAGACAAGAGGAGAAGAGAACAGGAGAGAGAGAAGAGAAGCAAAAGTAGAAAAATAGAAAAACAGGTGGCTTGAAGGATTCCTGAGGCCATCAGAGAGGACAACAATGTAGTTTGATTTAAGCCTGGAGCTGGGCAGCCAGAGCTCGAAAAGAACAGGGTCTCATTATTTCCCAGTGTTCCCCTTCAGCCTAAGCCTAGAGGACTGGGTCTCCCTAGGGACCACTAGGAACTCAAGGCCAAAGAGGGTGAGGCCGAGTCGCCCCCCAGCGGCTGGGAGCTCCCCAAGCTCCCCCTGATATCCTTGATTCAACTTTCCCCATCCCTGTCCTCTACTGAAGCTTGGACCCCTCTCTTCCCAGCTCACCGAGGGCGCCGTCAGAAGGCTGATGCTCTCTCCCAGTGAGTCCAGGTTGACCCTTCGGCGGCGTTGGGCTCTCTTGTGCCCAGCGGTGACTGCAGCAGCTGCCGCGGCGGCAGAGGCAGCGGGGGCCTGGGTGGCAGCCGTAGCGGCCGCTCTGGAGCCAGGTGGCCCTGGAGGGCTCCGGCTGCCATTCCAGCAGAGCTTTGACAATGGGCACTCCCCTTCCTCCTCCGGGCTGGTCTCCAGGTAGTCAGAGCCCAAAGAGCTGAAGGACTCGGATGAAATCTTCCTTCCAGACATGCTGCTGGAGACACTACTGCAGCCGAGACAGCGGTAGCGGAGGTGGCGGTGGTGGTGGTGGTGGTGGTGGTGGTGGTGGTGGTGGTGGTGGGGACGCAGTGGTGGCGGTGGCCGTGGTGGGACCTGCTGTGGCAGGCAGCTTCAGGCGCTTCGGGGCCGCTTGGCGTTGTGCTCGCGCTCGCCCAGACGGGAGTCTCTGGGGCCGCTGAGCCCCTCTAGCCAGCTGCTCATGGCGGGAACTTGGATCGCCGTGGCTCCTTAGGGCCCAGGCTCCGCAGCTCCGCAGTAGGGCCGGAGATGAGCTGGAGACCCGCCACCGCCGCCTCTGCAGCTGCTGCTCTCCAGGCGCAGCCTCAGCGCCCACCAGTGCGCATCGCTCCCGCTGCGGGGCTGCGGGGATCGGGGTTGGGGTGCAGCAAGGCTCCTCCGCCTTGCGTCTGGATCGCCTGCGGCCGGCGTCCTCCGCCCCCTCCAAGAGCAGCGCCCCTCCCTCCTCCTCCCTTTTTACCCCTCCCTCCAGCTCTGCCTCCGCGGGCATCACGTGTCCCCAGCATACTCATTGGAAGTCTTTTCCTCTACTGTCCCTGCGTTTCAGGAGCAACTAGGACACTTTGCTGCTGTTCTTTCTGTTCCTTGTCATCTTGCCCTGATCCCAGGAGGTGCGTACAGTAGTTTTCACAGGGCTAAAGGTCCCCAAGACAAATATCGGGTCCCTTGGCCCCTGAAAAAAACAGATGGGCAGTGAACACGCCCAGGATTACACACACACACACACACACACACACACACACACACACACCATGTCCAATTCTAGTTTATTTTAGAAGTTCAGATTGGTCACCCTAACTCCTCCAGTGGAGACACAGGCAAGGGGAAGAAGGCTGGGACAGATTGTGAGGATGATTCCCCACCTCTAGCAAGGCAGCGTGGGCAGTGAGGCTCACTGTTGCTTTATTTTTGGGAGCTCAGTTAGAGGAGCCGCTCCCAGCTCCAGTGCTGGACAGCTCCACTTACCACCAGCACCAAGTTTGTCAGGTGGTGACAATACCCAATCTATTCCTGTGCAGACTCCTCTCTTGGACCTGACCTTAAGAAGCCTTCAGGAGGTTCCTACGTCCCTCAGCCACTGGGCTCCTTGCTCCAGATATGCATTTCTGAAAACTAAGGGCAGCGGAAAGAAAGGCGTCCATACATCATACACCGAGGACAGATTTGCCACAGTGTGAACAAGTCTCTGACTGCTAGTTGCAGCACAGCAGCTTCATTTTACAGCTTGCCCCATTGCCACCATTCGCAGTGGTGGCCCCTGGGCCCTTGAGTAGCTCCAGAAAAGATTATTCTGAAATTTTAATAGACAGTGGTAAGAAGGAAGAGGAAATTGCAGTATCCCAGAAGAGGAGTCCCAAGCTTAGTTTCCCAGTGAAAGCAACTGTGCACCTTCCTCTCCTTCCCCTGATCTCAGAAGGGCTTGGACTTTAACTCGAAGGACACAAAAGTCACAGTGTTGCTATGCTTATTTACAAAGGGCTAGTCTGGGTAAAGCAGATAAGTTTAAATGGGCAGAGCACATTTAAAAACAAAAGAAAACTTCAGAATTATATAAAAAAGAGATGTTGTATTACGCATTCTTCCATAATTTTAAAATTAACTACTAAAAGTAGTGTCAAAATGAGAAGAACAATCTGATTATATCATCTGCAAATAGTCACATGAGAGATAATGTAATCCATCACTCTTCAGTTATATTACAACATAGAATTATCCTTTAGTTAAGGTGCTGACTGCTGGAGGAAAAAAAATGGGCTGGAATTCAATTAGAGCACCAAATTCAACATTATACTTAATAGTTTTAGAACGATAAATAGTGAACAGATGTTTTGATACTATCAATAAAAAATAAAAAAAAATCAGGAAAGATGTGAACTAAACATTGCATTTTGGCGCATCTAGCAGACTACTCCATATCTTAAGTGGCTTTGTGCTGAACCATGTATAGTGGATGTCCAGCTTTCCCTGTGAGATGGAGCCCTCCCATCCACTATCTCAAGTAAGCTCTGTAGCCTGCTGATAATATGCAATCCTTCTTACTCTAAAGTGTGTACTCATCATTCTTAGCTTTGCACACACTTTATTTTAGCTCGTGTCTTTTTGGGCACCAAGTGTAGACTGCACTGTTACAATATTGTGCCTGATCTTGTGGTCTAAACTATTAATCTTACATGTCTAATAACCATAATGTTTTATAAATTGTTATATGTTAAATAAAAATAGTCATAATTATATTATATATATATGATTAGTATATATTTTTATTTTGTTTATTTTATATCCCAACCACATTTTCCCTCCCTCTTCTGTTCCCAGTTCCTCTCCTGCCTCCTTTCTGACCCCTTATCCCTTCTTCCTCTGTTCATTTTTAGAAAAGGGAAGGTCTCAGTGGATATCAGCCAGCCATTTCAATATCAAGCTGTAGTAAAACTGCGCACCTCTTCATCTTTTAAGGCTAGCAAGTCAGTCCAGTAATGAGGAAGGGCCCTAAACGCAGGCAAGCGTCAGAGACAGCTCCTACTCCCACCATTAGGAGTCCAATAAAAAGATCAAGCTACACCACTGTATTGTGTGTAGAGTGGCTAGGTGAGCCCCATGTAGCCTTTCTGGTTGGCTATTCAGTCTTTATGAGTTCCTGTGGGCACTGGTTACTTGATTCCTTGGGTTTTCTTGTGAAGTCCTTGACTCCCCTGGCTCTTACAATCATTCCTTCCCCTCTTCTGTGGAATTCCTCATACTCTGCTTAATGTTTGGCTGTGAGTCCCCACATCTGTTTCCACAGGTGTCTGGGTGAAGTCTCTCTGATGACAACTGGGCTATACACCAATCTATAACTATAGCAGAATAACATTAGGAATCATTCCATTGACTTTTTTTCCCCATTTGTGTTTGACTCTATTATGGGTCTCTGAGCTATCCAGGCTCTGATTCCTGGCCCTCCAGGCAGGGTCAGGAGTAGGCTCCCTCTTATGGCATGAGGCTCAAGGTGAACCAGTCACTAGTTAGCTGTAGCTGTCCAGTGGCCACAGAGAACTCTGTACCTAAAAGGGAGGCTGAGAATGAACTAGGAAGCACAGGCGAGAGAAGAATGAAGCTGAGACAAAGATTTCTGATCATGACTCAGAGTTTAATTTTTAGCTCTGCGTTTATATAGAGGAAACCCAAAGACCCATCCTTTCTTTTGGCTGAGTTCTGTTGCTTTGTATCGGTCAGATTCTGTTGCAAAACAAGCTCAGCAACTTAGTGGGCAGACTGCTTCTGCAGGTGGGCAAGGCAGGAGTCTTCATCTAGATCAGAAGACTCCACTCAGGTCAGCAGAAGACCAACTGTGGCAAACAATTATGGTCTGATTAGCCTGCTCAGGGCTGGGGGAAGGGCACAGTTAGCCACTCCTACACTTTCTGCTCTACCTTTACCCCAGTAAAGGAATTATAGTTCAAAGGTTGTGTGGCTGAGTTGCTGTCCAAATACCAATACTGGAAGTTTTGCCTGGTTTGAGGATATGGTTCTGTATCCCCACTACAAAGACATTTAGTTAGGGTCATCCCCATCAATTCCTGGTACTTTCCATTGCCCTCCCCCTCCAATTCCAGTTGTCTCTCCCAGTACTCTCTCCCTCAATCTTCCCCACACCTGTTCCCTCCTATTTACACCTCCCTTCCCTATCTAGTCCCCTCTCCCAATCCACTTGAGATACCTATTTTGTTTCACTTTCACAGTGTGACCTACCAGTTACCCTTTCTGCCCTCTTTCTTTGAGTCTTTGTATTGTAGCATGGTTATCCTGTACTTTATGGCTAATATCAACTTATAACTGAGTACTTACCATGTTTTTCTTTCTGACCCTGGGATACCTCACCCATAATGATCTTTCCTAGTTTCATCCTTTTGCTTACAAATATCAAGATTTATTTTTAGTAATAGAGTACTATTCCATTTTGTATGTGTACCACATTTTCTTTAGACATTCTTTGGTTTAGGGACATCTGACTTGTCTCTAGTTTCTGGATATTTTGAATAAAGCTGCTATGAACATAGTTGAGCACATATCCTTGTGATATGGTGGCGTGTCTTTGGGTATATATCCATGTGTGATATAGCTGAGTCTTGAGGTAGATGAATCACCGATTTTCTGAGAAATCGCCATATTGATTTCCAAAGTGACTCTACAAATTTGCACTCCCAGCAATGGAGGAATGATCCTCTTGATCCACATCCTGACCAGCATAACCTGTCACTTGTGTCTTTAATCTTAAACATTCTGACAGGTATAAGATGGAATATCTGAGTTGTTTTGATATTGTTGCTCTGACGATAAAAACATTGAAGATTTCTTCAAGAGCTTGTCTGCCATTGGAGATTCCACTCTTGAGAATTCAATTTGGGTCTGTACCCAATATTTTTTATTGGTTATTTTATTTATTTACATTTCAAATGTTTTTTCCCCTCTGAAAATGTCCTATCCCATTGCCCTCCCTCTGCTTCTGTGAGGGTGCTCACTCACCCACCCACCCACTCCTGCCCCAATACACTATCATTCTCCACTGGGGCATCAAGCCTCCACAGGACCAAGGGCTTCCACTTCCATTAATGCCAGATAAGGCAATCCTCTTATACAAGTGCAGCAGGAGCCATGGGCTCTCCATGGTAGGGGTTTTAGTCTCTGGGAGCTGGGGGTGGGTGTTGGTCTGGTTGGTTGGTTTTGTTGTTCTTCTTATGGGGTTGCAAACCCCTTCAGCTCCTTCAGTCCTTTCCCTAACTCATCCCTTAGAGTCCCCATGCTCAGTCCAATGGCTAGCTACAAAGATCCCCATCTGTATTGGTCAGGCTCTGGCAAAGCCTCTCAGGAGACAGCTATACCAGGCTCCTGTAAGCAAGTACATCTTGGCATCAGCAATAGGGTTTGGGTTTTGTGTGTGGAGATAGGATGGAATCTAGGTGAAGCAGTCTCTGGATGGTCTTTCCTTCAGTCTCTGCTCCACTCTTTGTCTTTGCATTTTCTTTGAACAGGGCAATTCTGGCTTAATATTTTTGAGATGGGTGGGTGGCCCCATCCCTCAACCAGGGGCTGTGCCTAAACTCTGAATATGGTCTTTACAGGTTCTGTCTAACCTTTGTTGGATATTTTGACTAATGTCATCCCTGTTCAGTCCTGGGAGCCTCTTGCTTTCCTGGCATCTGAGACTTTCTAGTGGCTACACCCAGTTTCCCATCTCCAACTGTTCCACACCTCCATTCAATTTCCTGACCCTCTGTTCTTCTTCCCCATCTCCTCCCACACCTGATCCTTCCCCCTCTTTTCTCTCCCCCTCCTCTCTCCCTTCCAGGTATCCCTCCCTTCCTCTATGTCCTGTGATTATTTTGTTTCCCCTTCTTTTTTTTTTTAATAAGGTTCTATTCAATGACAAGTTTTTTTCTTTAGATATTTTCTTTATTTACATATCATATGATTTCTCCTTTCTGAGTTTCCCCTCAAAAAAAACAAAAACAAAAACAAAAACAAAAAAAAAAAACAAGAACAAAACCCTGTTACCTCCTCCCTCCTCCTGCTTGACACCCTACTCTCTCCTGCTTACTGGCCCTGGCATTCCTCTACACTGGCCTCTCCTCCCATTGATGTCCAACTTGGCCATCCTCTACTATACACATGCTGCCAGAGCCATGAGTCCCACCATGTGTACTCCTTGGTTGGTGGTTTACTCCCTGGGAGCTCTGCGGGTACTAGTTAGTTCATATTGTTGTTCATCCTAAAGGACTGCAAATCCTTCAGATCCTTGGGTCCTTTCTTTAACTCCTTCATTGGGGACCCTGTACTCAGTTCAATGGATGGCTGTGAGCTTCTACATCTGTATTAGTCAGGTACTGTCACAGCCTCTCAGGAGATAGCTATATCAGGCTGGATTGTCCATCCTTCAGTCTCTGCTCCATAGTTAGTCTCTACAACTCCTTCCATGGGTATTTTGTTCCCCCTTTTAAGGAGGAATGAAGTGTCCACATTTTGATCTTCCTTCTTCTTGAGTTTCTTGTGGTTTGTGGATTGTACTTAGAGTATTCCGAACTTCTGGGCTAATAACCACTTATCAGAGAGTATATAGCCTTTGTGTTCTTTTGTGATTGGGTTACCTCACTCAGGATGATATTCTCCAGATCCATCCATTTCCCTAAGAATTTCATAAATTCATTGTTTTTAATAGCTGAGTAGTACTCCATTGTGTAGATGTACTACAACCTCATTTTCCATTCCTCTGTTGAGGGACATCTGGATTGTTTCCAGTTTCTGGCTATTATAAATAAGGCTGCTATGAACATGGTAGAGCATGTGACCTAATTACATGTTGGAGCATCTTCTGGGTATATGCCTAGGAGTGGTATAGCTGGGTCCTCTGATAGAATTATGTCCAATTTCTGGAGGAACTGCCAAACTGATTTCCAGAGTCGTTGTACCAGTTTGCAATCCTACCAGCAATAAAGGAGTGTTCTTCTTTCTCTACAACCTCTCCAGCATCTGCTGTCACCTGAGTTTTTTATCCTAGACATTCTGATTGGTGTAAGGTGGAATCTCAGAGTTGTTTTGATTTGCATTTCCCTGATGACTAAGGATGTTGAACATGTCTTTAGGTGCTTCTCAGCCATTTGGTATTCCTCAGTTGAGAATTCTTTGTTTAGCTCTGTACCCCATTTTTAATAGGGTTATTTGATTCCCTGGAGTCTAACTTCTTGAGTTCTTTGTATACACTTGTTATCCCTTCTAAGTAGGACTGAAGCATCCACACTTTGGTCTTCTTTCTTCTTGAGCTTCATTTGATCTCTGAGTTGTATTATGAGTATTCTGAGCTTTTGGGCTAATATCCATTTATCAATAAGTACATATCATGTGTTTTTCTTTGTGACTAGGTTAACACACTCAGGATGCTATTCCCTAGTTCCATCCATCTGCCTACAAATTTCATAAAGTCATTGTTTTTAATAGCTGAGTAGTACTCCATTGTGTAAAAGTAGCACATCTTCTGTATCCATTTCTCTGGTGAGGGACAACTGGATTGTTTCCAGTTTCAGGCTATTACAAATAGGGCTGCTATGAACATAGGGGATCATGTGTCCTTGTCATACATTGGAGTATCTTTTGGGTATATGTCCAGGTATAGTTGGTTCCTCAGCTATGTCCAACATTCTGAGGAATTGCCAGAAACTGATTTCCAGAGTCGTTGTACCAGCTTGCCCTCTCATCAGCAATGGAGCAGTGTTGCTTTTTCCCCACATCCTCACCAGCATCTTCTGTAACCTAAGTTTTTGATCTTAGCCATTCTGACTGGTGTGAGGCAGAAGTTCAGGGTTGTTTTGATTTGCATTTCCCTGATGACTAAGGATGTTGAACATTTCTTTAGGTGCTTCTCAGCCATTCGGTATTCATCAGTTGAGAATTCTTTGTTTAGCTCTGTATCCCATTGTTAATGGGGTTATTTGGTTCTCTGGAGTCTACCTTCTTGAGTTCTTTGTAAATATTGGATATTAACCCTCTATCAGATGTACGGTTGGTAGAGATCTTTTCTTAATCTGTAAGTTGCCATTTTGTCCTGTTCATAGTGTACTTTGCCTTACAGAAACTTTTCCCTCATATCCTCCCACACCTGATTCTGTCCTCTTTTCTTCAACCCCACCTCTCTCCCTCCCAGGTCCCCTTTCTCCCAGCTTTCTCCCTCCACCCCTTATGATGGTTTTGTACCCTCTTCTAAGTAGGACTGAAACATCTACACTTTGGTCTTCTTCTTGAGCTTCATATGATCTATGAGTTGTATCATGGGTATTTCGATCTTATTTGTCTATAGTTGATCTTAGAGTCTGAGCTATTAGTGCAGAATTCTACAGACCTTCAAAAAAGACCTAATATCAATACTCTTCAAACTATTCCACAAAAGAGAAACATAAGGAACACTACCTCATTCATTCTATGAAGCCACTGTTAGGCTGATACTTAAATCACACAAAGAACCAAGAAAGAAAGAGAACTTCAGACAAATTTCCTTTATGAATATCAATGCAAAATTACTCAATAAAATTCTCACAAACTGAATCCAAGAACACATCAAAATGGTCATGACCATGATCAAGTAGGCTTCATCCCAGGAATGCAGGGATGGTTCAATATACAGAAGTAGATTAATATAATCCAGTATATGAACAAGTCAAAGGAAAAAAATCACATGATCATCTCATTAGATGCTGAAAAAACACTTGACAAAATTCAGATTAAAAGCCTTGGAAAGATCAGGAATTCAAGGCATATACCTAAGCAAAATGAAAACAATATACAGGAAACCAATAGCAGACATCAAACTAAATGCAGAGAATATTGAAGCAATCCCACTAAAATCAGGGACTAGACAACATAGTACTTGAAGTTCTAGCCAGAGCAATTAGACAAAAAAAGGAGGTCAAAAGCATACAAACTGTACCCAATTTTTAACTATATTGTTTGGTATAGGCTTATATTTTTCAAAACCTACATTACTAAGTGTACTTAAGTGCTTTAACCTCCCTTCTAGCTCAGTACCCACCAGAGGTAGTGGAAAGAAAAGGCTAATAGGATAAAAAAGGATATATTATTGTTTAGAAATAGTTCTTTGGGGAGAATCTAACCTGCATTGTCAGGATATCAGCTGGTCGGTTCACAGAAATCAACAGCAGTGGGGAGTAACTAGGACAAGCTGGATCAGGCACACAGGAACTTCACCAGCCCAGTGGCTCAGGTTCTTTCTGGTCTGTCTGGGCTGGTGTTCTAAGCAGACTTTGGATGCAAGCTCCACAACCAGTCCTACAATACCCAGAGGAAGCTCCACTCCTAGGCACTCTAACACGCCAGGATCAGAGGTGGGGAGGACCCAACATCTGTCCCAATACCAGGAGTAACTGGGACCAGTGAGACCAGGCACACAGGAAATCCAGCAGCCCAGTGGCTTGGGTTCCTTCCAGCTTGTTTGTTCATGACAGTGTCTTGCTGTGTACAAAATAATGGTCTTGAAATCTTGCTTTTCCTATCTCAGCCTCTCTATTAGTAGTATTGTTTGTTTCATGTCTTTACACTATACTATGGTTTTCAGAACAGCTTATATATTTCAAAAGTATTTATATACCCAAAAGAAACATAAACAATTAACTTGGGAGATGGCTTCTAAGAGAACAACAAAGAGTGAGACTGAACGCTTTGCTTGATGTTTGTAACTCTTGTATCAAGTTTGAAGAAGAGGACTTTACAAGTTACTCTTTCTCTGAGATGAATGCTTTTCCAAGTTATCACAGCTAATGAACCAAATTCTTACCCTCACCTAATGTCTGTGCCACCCTCCAAGAAGAACCATTGTTCATTGAAACAGTTGGTGAATGACTTTACGAATAGACCACCTTAATACACACATCAATTCTTGTAGAGAGCCGCACCCGAGCCGGCAGCCTCCATTACAAGATGGCTCCGGCATCCGGTTTCTTCTCCCTGTAACACGTAGTCTGCGCATGTGCCTAGGGCCAGAGCGCGCCAAGTCTCAGCCCATCTGCGCATGTGCTAGGGCCAGAAAGCGCCAAGTCACAGCCTATCCTGAGGCGTCTCATGAGGTAATGAGCAAACAGCCAATCAGAGATGAACACGCCACTCCAGGGTGTATATAAGCAGTGCATTTTCCAGGGCTTGCTCTCTCCTCGCCACATGGTAATAAAGGTTTGCTACAGAAGGATCCTGTGTGTGTGTCCGTGTGTTCCTGCTGGCGGGAAAATAGCGCGGACCACAATTTCTTAAAAGAATGTAACCTGTTCTCTGTGGGCTGAGAATAAAGTCACTCACTCAAGTCAAATAGCTTTGACCATAGCAGGAAGTCTGTATCCAAAAATCATGCCTACAATTCATTTCTTGGCACAGCAGAACTGTCAACTCTCAACTTAGCTACGATGGAGGTAAAATCCTTTGGTGATGTGAGGGTCATTGAAGTACAGCCTTATTACAATGAAATCCAATGTCTAAAAATTGTTCTTATTTTGGGCTTGTACCACAGTAAGAATCAAGATTTTAAACGCTACTAAATACAAAACAAACCAACAAACAAAAAGACCTTATATATTTATGTTCATTTAAGAAAATACTAGTAGTGATGTATTATTTTGAAATATACAGTTAATATGTTTGGAGTTATTTAAAATTTGTATTGAGAAAAACGTATGTATTTCCAGTATTGCTGTAGACAAGCATCTACATAAGACTGTTAAATTGATTGTTGTTTTATATCAAACAACTTTTATAATACTCATTTTTATTGTTATAATATTTTATAAATTTTTAAGGAATAAAACAAAAAAGATATTGTAGGCATTGAAGGGGGTCTCTGGGAGAAATTGGGGTACAAAAGGGAAATAAGAATGTGATTTAATTCTATTTACTTAAAATATGTTTTTAAATGTTAACAAATTCAAATAAATTGAAATCATGTAACGTTTCTCATCATAATGCTATAAAAATTAAAAAAAAAAAAAAGAAAGAAATCAACAGCAGTAACTTGACTCCAAATACCATTCAAAACTCAGCAGAAGCTCTGCCAATCAGCCCATGGCTAAGCGTCTGTCTATCTTATTGGTTTTTTTTTTTTTTTTTGAATAACTATCTCTTTTTGCTGTTGGATGATCCTGATAACAACAGATCTTCTGAGGAAGACAGCAGGAGTTGTGGTCCAGACAACCAACTTCAGGAAACATGACTACTGGCTGTGCCCCAGACAGACCTAAATAGGAAGGGACTGGTGGTACGGGGTTTTAAGCTATTTAAGCTTGTGTCACCAGAGGTCTTCTCTAGGAAACAGAATGTTCTTGAGGACCCACATGTCTCCTTGGAGCAAATGGGTGAGCCCAGTACCAGATAATGGAGGCAAGAGGACCATGAAAATCTCACCCCTGTCAGCTATGCCCCAAGAAGATGCAACTGGGAAGTGATTGGTCACTTCCAAATATTTAACAAGATAACTAATGTATCTAAAACCCCAAATAACATTAAAGCCACCAAATGGAAACACTTAAGATCTTCTGTCCCAGTACTATCCTTGCCTCTCCTTAATATTTCTTAATTGACATGAGGTAAATATTTTCAAGTTGCTATGTAATGAATCATCATAAAATTAATTGTCTCCAGGATAAGGTCAAGAGTTTTCAACGTTCTTTAGTAGCACATTTTAGCAAAATTTCTTCTCTAATTGTTCTCCATTCTATTTTTCATGCTATTTCAAAAACAAACAGTTTTGCTTTCTGCTGCTTGCTTTTTGTTGGGAGTTTGCTATTAACAACAATAAAGAAAGCAATATCTTATTTTATAAATTAATTCAACTTAATTCCCATACAAATACAATTTAGCATGATTAAATGGAAGTAGGGGACTAATGGGCCACGTCCATGTTCAACCCAAAAGTTGAGAGAGAGAGAGAGAGAGAGAGAGAGAGAGAGAGAGAGAGCTAGACAGACAGACATGTAAAGGTATACAGAAGTACAGGAAAGCTAACATTCTCATTCAAAATCAAAATCTCAAAATCACTGGGGTATAATACCAGTAGTGAAGCTATTACTTGATAGTAGCAAGGTCAAAATTTGAAAGATGTATATTCTTCTCACAAAGAACAATCTTTCTCAAAGTTATTAATCCTCTGCTTCCAAAATACAACATAGATACATTATTGCTTGGAAAAATGACACTTTGGAAGAAAGTATTGGTAGTTTCATGCTAGAATGTAAGACAATGTAAAAATAAAAGATATATTCCTGTGGTAAATAAAATGTTCTTCTTATTAATGAAAGTTAGTTCCATGTCTGTTTTATAGGGAGTGATTGCCAATTAAGAAGAGAATCTATATCAATAAAGAATTCATTTTCTTTACTTAGTGATAATTTTACCTGCTATGATTATTGTCCGAGGATAGAGAAAGTAGTTTCATTCAGGAAAAATAAAAGTGTTTTGTGTCCATGATAAAAAATAATTTTTAAAACTCATATGCACACATTAATACATTCCTTCATTCAAACGCATAAATAGAATATATTATTGCAGGTACTATCCTAGTTATTATGAAGAATGAGGTCCACACATCATGACTTTTGCTGTCAATGTCTCAACAATGGAATTTAAAAACAAAATACCCAGAGAAGCACACACATTGATATTCCCTAGAACAACATTGTGACAGTAGAGTTACATGGGGTACAGAGAAGAAACTGGAACAAACTTAAGAGAAAAGAATTGGAATGGATTCTTGATAATTGCTAAGATGAGTTTCAAAGAGGGAAGCAGAACTTTGAAGACAGAGATGTGAAAGAAAGGAAAAGGAGTGTAGGTTGAAGATAAAAGAAACAATAAAAACAAAAACAAGACACATTAAATATACAAATAGTTCAAAATTGTGAAGAGTGTGAGAAAAGGGATATATGATTTAGTAAAATGTAGTAATAAGAGGTATAACCAGATCTCAGAACTGAGAGTCTTATTTATCTCATTAAAGATCCACATTTTCATCTTAGGTAGAACACAAGATTGTGAGTGAGTCAGTGAGCCAAGACTTTTATGATGGAAAAGAAGAGGCCAAGAAACCAAGAACAGGATCACACCCCAATGGAATTGAGGCAGCCCTAAATGACTGACTGTCAAGGATGCTAGGACATGTTTATTTAAGCATACTGTGTAATTCCACTTCAGTCAGTCTGGGCTGGAAAGATGGCTCGGTGGTTAAGAGCACTGACCATTCTTCCAAAGGTCCTGAGTTCAAATCCCAGCAACCACATGATGGCTTACAACCATCCATAATGAGATCTGATGCTCTTTTCTAGTGTGTCTGAAGACAGTTACGGTGTACTTACATACAATAATAAATAAATCTTTAAAAGAAATCTGCATCCAAGTGAGTTTCAAAGCAGGTAGCTAGATTATTCATCATCAGACATAATTTCAGGCAGGATATCATTTAAGCCCTGAAATTTCTGACCACATAAAGACTGGACACAACTGCTCTAGTTAGATTTCTTGGAACTTGACCATTATCCCAATTTTCTTTGGCCCCCAAAAGGGAAAGAGCATGTGAAATGAACAGGAAGCAAATTTATGAGAATGATGCCCTATTTTCAAAAAAGTAGGGTGAGTGGGTTTTGGTTGTTTGATGAGTGATAGAAGTTTACTGTCCTTTTAGGGAAGTTGGTTAAATGTTGTTAATGGTTTTGGTCAGAGAGAAAACAAAATAAGTGAAGTTAGACTCAAGGATTTCTTTCTTTCTTTTTCTTTTCTTCATCCTTCTTTCTTTCTTATACAATGTCAAAGATGGAGATTAAAGAAAACTGAGGATATAATTAATAATAATTCCTAGTAATACAGGAATAATAGGGATAAAGGGTACATTATTTAATCTACTCTTAAACTATAGAGCTACAACTAGTAAAAAATCATACATTAGTATAGATCTTTGTATAGTGATACAAAATTAAGGTTATATTTGGTTACATTGTTATAGATCTTTATATACTTATGCAAAATTAAAGTTGTATTTGGTTACAATATACTTTGTATAAACTCCTCTTAAGGTATTGTACCTACTTAATACTTAAAAACACAATATTAAGTTCTACTCTTTTTGGAAACTGCTATTACACATTTTTTAGGATAATTAGGAAACACAAGTAAAGAGTTAGTCAAACTCATGGTCAAGACACATACTAATCTAGTTTATTGGAGAAATATGATTGCAAAGTCAGATAGTAACAGCTAGAAACAAGAAATGTTTGCCAATTTATAAATACTATAGATAAATGGTCTTCAAAAACTCAAGAAATCTACAGAATGTGATATTTAAAGATATTTTAAAGGCTCTTTTGATTTTACAGTGACACATGTCAGCTCTTGGCAGTACCCCCATTCTACTTCAAAAAACATGATGAACATTGAAGAACCTCCATATGGAGTTTGCTTCATATGTTTCAAGCTAGCTACAGGGGAAGAAACTGCACTTGCTTCAACTGCTCACAGTATGCTGTACAAATTGAACAAACAGAATTCAGAAAAGTTGATTGTCAAGCTTTGCCAATACTAGTAAAGTAGTCCTTCATATTTTCTGCATCACAAAAGTTCTATCAGTTATTCTAGGCCAGGAGGCTTAGGATGGATACTCCAAGGTTACAGAGGAAATTTGGAGGGCTGTCCAGGTAGCCAGGTTTCTCTATCATTTCTATAGTTTTGGAAAGTACTTGCTCTATTTTTCCTACATACTCTGGTCATATTTATTCCCTCTCAATTCTCTGATGGGGTTAAAGAATAGACAGGTATAGTCTCACAATTAAGCTTATAATCTTTAGGATTTTTTAAAAAACAAATGTTTCTAGGTATAAGAACTCACTAGGTTTGTAATACAAGTTACAGTTAAAAACAAAAATAAAAAGATTTAGCTACAGAACTCTAACCTCACCGTGATAGAAAATATAATGAACTGACATTGTGAATGTAATCTTTTTTTGATTTTTTGAGACAGGGTTTTTCTGTATAGCACTGGCTATCCTGGACTTCATTCTGCTAGACTTGAACTCAGAAATCAGCCTGCCTCTGCCTCCCAAGTGCTGGGATTAAAGGCATACACCAACACTGCCCAGCTGTGAATATAATTCTTACATGATAGTTTTTGGTTCATAACTGTTTTTATTATACATGGTTTATTATTATAAAAGAAAGAGCTTTTTTGAACTAAAACGGGAGATATTGGCATTGGTCTTGTGTGCTGTGTATTCGGATGCTGAGTTCTGTACCTCAAGACTGATTAGGTTGCAGACTGGACATGTGAATTGTACTGACCAATATACTGCAAGGAGTACTCCCCAATAATCCCTGATTGGTAAATAAAAAGCTGGAGGCTGTGCCTGGACAGGGAAGAGAGGAAGACTTTGAATTGAGAAAGGAAATCTCAGGTAGGGACCATGAGGAGAAAGAAGGACATAGGAGAGGAGAAGAAGGAAGTCTCCATAGTCAGGATGGACCATGAGGATGGACCATGAGCATGTGACCAAGACAAGCTCACCCTGAGGGCACATATATAAGAGAGCAAGACTCAGTTGGCAAGTTAAGGGGCAGTTTATCTAGTTATTCATATATAAATCAAATTAAAAACTTGATATCTCTGTCATTTACTCAGAATCTAAATGTGATACAGGGATGAACTCACCCCACATAAAATTGCTACAACATTTGGAGCTTAACAGAAGCTAGAAATGGAATCAACACTGAATTTGTGAATAAAGAAAATGCTATATACAAAAAACATTGACTACTTTACTACCTTTAAAAAAGAATTAAATCTGGGTATTTGTGACTTCATGGGTAAAACCGAAGAACATTTTTTGTTACATGAGATATGTCAGATGCCTAAAGACAAATATTGTATGATATCCTCTATATACTGAATCAAACACTTTATAGTATCATAGAATTGAATTCTAGTTTCTTTTTTTTTTTTTTAATTAGGTATTTTCTTCATTCACATGTACACTTTCCCTCTCCCATTTTCCCCTCCAAAACAAACAAACAAACAAACAAACAAACAAACCCAAGAACAAACCCCTTCTGCCTTCCCCCTCCCAATGCCTGTCCCCCCACCCTCTCCCACCCATTGGCCCTGGCATTCCCCCACACTGGGGCACAAAACCCTCACAAGGCCGAGGTCCCTCACTCCTATCGATGAACGAATTTGCAATCCTCCACCACATACCTGCTGCCAGTACACTCAATCCCACCCTGTATAGTCCTTGATTGGTGGCACGGTCCCCAATGAAGGAGTTAGAGAAAGGTTCTATGGAGCTGAAGGGTTTGCAGCCCCTTAGGACGAACAACAATTACTAACTAGTACCCTCAGAATTCTAGTTTCTAAAAGACCAGATGAGTGTTTAAGGGACAGAATTTTTCAGTAGACTAGGACAATAAATTTAAAGATTTTTTTGTATGTATGGTGACTACCATTAATTACAACTTTTTACATGCATGAATGTTATATAAGAGTATATATTTTAAGTGTTCTCATGATAAATAAATACTAAGCATGAGGTGAAAATCGTCATAACATCTTTTATTTGGAAAAGTCAAAATTTTTAAGCAACTTAAATATTCATCATTAATAAACTAAATAAGTAAACAATGGCATATTGATACAATGTAGCAGTCATTTCAATATATAAATACACTATTTATACAACAACAACACCACATTTGTGGTGTTGAGTGCAATACACAAATCAGAAGGCACATTCTGTTCATAAGAAGTTTAAGAAGAGATCCAACTAATTTGTAATGGAAGAAATCCAAAGGGCTTTTGTTAGAGTTATGAAGGTATAAAGGGAGATTTAACCGAAAGACAGGTGGGAAGTTGTTATGTAAGAGTAATTCATGTCTTAAGTATTAGATCCATACATAAGTACTTCTCCTTCAGAATTTATCAAGCCTCTCCTTATTTACAAAAACTTGATGAGGAAAGAAGTAATTTCTGTCTTACAGTTACCTAGCCAATGCTCTGT
>JADRCD010205628.1:0-33055 GCA_019843815.1 Montemys delectorum | reverse complement strand
AGGTTCCCATCTGTCCTGGCTGGCTTTGTGTGTCGACTTGACACAAGCTGGAGTTATCACAGAAGAAGGAGCCTCCCTTGAAGAAATGCCTCCATGAGATCCAGCTGTAAGACATTTTCTCAATTAGTGATCAAGGGTGGGAGGGCCCATTGTGGGTGGTGCCATCCCTGAGCTGGAAGTTTTGGGTTCTATAAGAGAGCAAGCTAAGCAAGCCAGGGAAAGCAAGCCAGTAACCAGTATCCCTCTATGGCCTCTGCATCAGCTCCTGCTTACCTGACCTGCTTGAGTTCCAGTCCCGACTTCCTTTGGTGATGGACAGCAATGTGGAAGTGCAAGCTGAATAAACCCTTTCCTCCCCAACTTGCTTCTTGGTCCTGATGTTTGTGCAGGAATAGACACCCTGACTAAGACACCAGCAGAGGGAAAACCATCCTCTGGGAGCTCATAGCTTATGAGAGAAGCACTGTGGTCCCCTGCAGACTGGACCCCACCCCAGAACTTCTAGGGAAAAATTTGTGAGGGCTGGGGAGCCTGACCAGTGCCCCAAGCAGGAAGAAATAGCAGACAACAGCCCTGAATACACCATCAATCCCTCACTACAGGGAGGGAGGTGCTGTCTCTCAACCACTGACTCCTTCCCTCCTCCTTCATGTCATCTTCTGGGTGACAACTGGAGTCATTCCAGAGACAAAGGTGCTTGATTCTCCAATACTGGGGTTCTTAGACCAGACCATTTCCCAGATGAGAAACAGTTATGTGAATGTCACCCAGTGCCCTCAAACTCCCTTAGCCTGTTATCCTGGCATGTGGCCTCTGCCTAGGATCAAGCTCACTGGATCAAGCAGTTCTGGGTCTCTTCTGGCTTCTGCTGGTGCTCTGGGTCCAGAAAACTCTATTGGCTCTTTATATATAGTGAGCCATTTAGAGATATGATAGGATAGTTGCAAAAAGAGACCCTGAGGAGGAGTGGGAGGAAGAGGAGGAAGAGGGGAGAAAAGAAGGAGGGGGTAAGAGGAGGAAGGAGAGGAGGAGGAGGAGGAGGAGGAGGAGGAGGAGGAGGAGGAGGAGGAGGAGGAGGAGGAGGAGAGAAGAGGAGGGGGTAAGAGGAGGAAGGAGAGGAGGAGGAAGAGGAGGAGGGGAGAAGAGAAGGAGGGGGTAAGAGGAGGAAGGAGAGGAGGTGGGGGAGAAGAGTCTTGGGCTCTCTAAGCTTCCTTGGGTGGCAATTGCTGCTGTGAACAGGAAGAGGGGCTGCCTTGAAAGGAAGGCAGGTCAGCAGTCAGCAGGTCTGCCACCAGATGCAGCCTGAGCTGACGGTACCTGTTTAGGAGTGACAGCTCAGCTCTTGGGACTTGGAACAGACCAAAAGGGCTTGCCTGACTTGAGCTTACCCCACCTATGGTGACTCCCAGTCTTAAGAAGGGGAAGAGGAGAAAGAGGAGGAGGAGGAGGAGGAGGATAAAAAGAAGAAGGAAGTGAGGGGGAGGAAAAGGGAGAGGAAGAATCCAGAACTAAAAGACTGGGCCCTCAAGTTCATGGACTCGGGATCTACCCACAGGAGTGCCAGCCACCCTGTCCAGCTCCCATTATCTCTAGACCCCTCAGCCCTGCCGACTGTCCCTAGGCATCCATCATTGTTTTATAGCAGGAAGCCCAGCAGAATAAGATTGGTCCTAATTAGAGTTACGACTACTGTGATGAAACAGTGTGGTCATAAAAAGAAACTTGGGTTCTGTCTTAGTCAGGGTTTCTATTCCTGCACAAACACCATGACCAAGAAGCAAGGTGGGGAGGAAAGGGTTTATTCAGCTTACACTTCCACATGGCTGTTCATCACCAAAGGAAGTCAGGACTGGAACTCAAGCAGGTCAGGAAGCAGGAGCTGACACAGAGGTCATGGAGGGATGTTCCTTACTGGCTTGTTTCCCCTGGCTTGCTCAGCCTGCTTTCTTATAGAACCCAAGACTTCCAGCCCAGGGATGGCACCACCCACAAGGGGCCCTACCCCCTTGATCACTAATTGAGAAAATGCCCCACAGCTGGATCTCATGGAGACACTTCCCCAACTGAAGCTCCCTTCTCTGTGATAACTCCAGCCTGTGTCAAGTTGACACACAAAACCAGCCAGTACAGGGAGGATAGAGTCTATTTGGCTTATACATTCACATCTCTATTCATCGAAGTCAGGGCAGGAACTCAAGCAGGGCAGAAACCTGGATGTGGGAATCAATGCCAAGGCCACAGAGGGTTTCTGCTTACCGGCTTGCTCTCCGTGACTCACTGAGCCTACTCTTTTTTTTTTTGGGGGGGGGGGTTTCGAGACAGGGTTTCTCTGTAGCCCTGGCTGTCCTGGAACCAGGCTGGCCTCGAAATCAGAAATCCGCCTGCCTCTGCCTCCCAAGTGCTGGGATTAAAGGCGTGTGCCACCACCGACCCACTAAGCCTACTTTCTTATAGAACCAGGGACCATCAATCCAGGGATGGCCCACCCACAATGGTCTGGGCCCTCCCCCATCAGTCACTAACTGAGAAAATGTCCTGCAGGTCTGTCTACAACCGGATCGTCTTATGGAGGCGTTATTCTAGTTGCATTTTCCTCTCTCGGATGACTTTAGCTTGAGTCAAGTTGGCATAAAACTAGCCAGCCCAGGGATAGCCAGTCCATTCTTTCCCGTACATCTTTGTGTGTCTCTATGGAAGTTAGTCAACCTCTCTATCAGTGACAGCAATGACATCTTCCCAGGGCAGAGTCGAGCGAGTAACTCCACAGGTTCTTAGCTGTGACCAACATAGCACTGGCCAACATAGTCAGGCAAGTGCTAGGAAACCCCTGAGGTAGATTTTCTGATTCATTACTTAGGCTAGACTCCGGGTTGTAGGTGAACAGACAGGAAGCCACCCAAGTGTAGCATCCTTTCTCCTTGGGTTCCCAAGGGACAGGACCCAAGGGTAAGAGGGGGTGTACGATCCTTTCTCATACTGGTTCAACCTCAGGGTATAGCCTGAGCTAGTAGGGCCAGGAGAGTCCTGGAGCTGCCTACAGGCTTAGAAGAAGCCAGTACAGCCCTTGTGTCTTTCCCACTGTCGCCATCCTAGCTCACAGGGTAGTTGTTTAGTGAGCGAAAGCCTGTCTACATGGGTCTGTGCTCATGTCTTGAATGGTCTTGGTCAAAGTAATCTTCAAAGGGCATATCCTTAATAAGGGGTGCCAGACACTAGGGACTCTAGGGAAGGGCCCTCCGTCAGCCTCAGGCCCCTGGAAAATCACATGTGGGCTTGAAGCACAGCAATGAGAGAGATCCCCACTCTCTTCACCCAACAATGCCCTCACATCTAAGACTCCAGAAAGGCCCTGGAAGACTGTGTAGCCTTGGAAGCTGGTGACTCGACTTCTCACCTCAGAATCTTCATCTATGCCTCAGACAGTGAAAGACACCCATGAGTTGCTGTGAGCAGAGGCTGTCCTCACTGTCGACTCTGCTCACCAGAAGGGCTGGAACCACCAGAGCACTATCCGTGGCTTACCGAAAGCCATCTTTAACCTGCCTGCTGGCAGGCTGCTGGGAGCCACCAGCGGTCAAGTTTAAGTGAAAACCTCCCTTCTTGCTTCACTGGCTTCAGGGACAAAAGCCCCCCAAACAAGCCCCTCCCACCAAGGGCCTCTGTCAGTAGAATCTTCTGACTCGCTCTGGGACATCTGCGGCCTCCCGGGCTGAGGATGCCGAGAGAACAAGGGCCAGGCTCTGAATAGGTATTCATGCCCAGCCGTCCACATTCATTAGGGTTCCATGGCCAGCTTCTTTTGGGCGCCACCCCCAAGACCTCTACTACCTCCAGTATTCTTTCCCCCACCCTGCGGTAGTCCCCAGATCTCCGTCTCCAGTGCCTGCCGCTGTCTCGGAGGCCTTGGGAATTGTTCTAGGGACACCTGTCCTGTGCAGGCCGGCTGCAGGCCTACAGGGTCATGGCTACTGCAGCTTATTCACACAGGCCCTGAAAGGAGGGCCCTTGGGGAGGCGGCCCCTGGCCTCTCCTGCTCCTCTGCAGTGCAAGGGGGAGGGGCTGGCCTAGCCAAACAGTATTTTTTCTGTTCTCTTCTGAACAAATAGAATTCAATTAGAAAAGAAGAAACCCAAGGCCAGTTGAACAGTGCACGGGGTGGGAAGAAAAAAAAAAAAAAAAAAAAACAACCCTGCAAGAAAGCAACATCTTTCTGCATCCAGAAACAGTAGGTGGGATGGATGGTCCCTCGTGGTGTCCTCCCTCCCTCCTCCCCTCCCTCCTCCCCTTCTTCCTTCCTTCCCTCCTTCCTTCTTTTTTTCCTACCTTCTTTACTTTCTCCTTCTTTCCTCCTTGTCGCGTAGGTGCACCCAAGGGATCAGGCAGTGGGAGAGGACCCATGGCTGAAAACAGTTCACCCCATTGCTCACCTACTCCAGCCCCTCAGAGGCCAGCCAGCCAGCAAAGGAGACCAAACCCAGGCTCTTCCTGCAGATCCTGCATAGGCAGGGCTAGTGAGTATTGTTGAGCCCTGCTTCTCCCCACAGTCTTGGCCACCTCTACCGTGCCTATTCTGTCTGCTCCTCCTTGGAGACCTGGCTACTGTCCAGAGCTCTCAGGATTAGATGATAGTGGCCCTGGCTGGGTTGGACCTCACCATCTGGAACAGGCTGCCTCAAACTCACACAGATCTGCCTGCCTCTGGTCTCCTAGGTGCTGGGATTAGGGGGCAGAGGCGTCTGGGAAGAGCATCCTATAGAGCATTAGGAGGCACGGAACTAGTCGTGGGCTGCTGAAAGTGGGGACTTCTTCACATCTCCAGTTCCCAACTTTGAACTGACAGTTGTGGAATGGAGACAGGGCTCTCTGGTGGTCTTGCTCTTCAGGTGAGCCACTCACCTGGTGGCTATGGGATGGGGTGGGGGTGGAGAGGCAGTAGATGTGAAGATGTAAAGGGGGCTCAACACTGGTGAATTATCAGTGAACACCCAATATGTGTGTGTGTGTGTGTGTGTGTGTGTGTGTGTGTGTGCGTGCGCGCGCGCTTGGTACCATTCAGGAACTGGCAGATGAGACCAGCTTAGAGACCAGAGAGAGGTTGGTCTGGGAGAGGAACTGGCAAGGGATAAGGGGCCTGAGCTGGGAGCATGGTGGGGTGGGAGTGGTTTCTGAGTGCTGCTACTGGGCTCCCACTACAGCTGTGGCCCCGTGAACCTGACTCAGACACCCAGTTCTCCGTGTGTGCCAAGCCCGGTACTTAGTGAATGGACTCCTCCCTGAGGCTCATGCCTCACAGCGACTGAGGTCCCAAGCACCATAGCAGCCCTTACTGTAGTCATGAGAGTGGCATTGCTGACAGTCACTGACATCAGTTTGGGGGTGTCATCACCAGGCTTGACCTTGGGCTACAAGATGCAGGGCCTTGGCTTGCTCGCCTACCCTCCACTCCAGGGCCATTCTCCATCCCCCAGTTCCCACTTGCGTGAGCATGTGTAAGCGATGGCTATGTGCTTCACACAGTCTTGCTGTTGCTTGCAGCAGCCCTACCCTGATCTTATATTTTTGGTTGTGAGCCTAGCCTTTAACGGCTGAGCCATCTCTCCAGCCCTACCCTGATCTGACAAATGATAAAGCAAGGTACAAAGAGGCTAAAAGATGGTCCTAAACTTTACCTGTCCTTTCCAGGGGACACGTGAGACTCAGCCTCTCCCCATGCAATGGCCTCTCCCGGGCTGACTGGCTTTCTCATTGGGCACTTCCTAGCCCAGCTGTGGACACTGGCCAGGCTGGTGACTGACAGTGCTCTGTAATTTCAGATGTAGCTGGGCATGTGTGTGTGTTATCGGGTGATGCTTAAATGGTAACCTTTTCCAAGGCAAACCCAAGTAAGTACGTATTTGGGAACTGTAATTCTAAGCTTGGAGGCTTCCCTCAGGCAGATGGGGAGCGTGGCGTCATGACCGCGAACCATTCCCCCCACGGCGTTGGGTTTACAGCATACAGCTAGGAGGCGAAGGCCTGGGACCAACAGTAGGGTTTGTGGCCTTCGTCCTTCCCATGCCACTCGACAGCTGGGAACATAAAGATTCCTAAGGTACCTGATATCCACCCAGAGACAGGGCCACGGCTGTGGTCATAGAGCTAAGCACCAGATGCAGAACTCAGAGGAGACACAGTCTTCAAGGACAGGTTGCAAAGAGGAAAGCTCAGCTCCATTACGCACAGGGACAGTAGGGGAAGGGACTCAATAGTTACATTCTGTAGACAATGGGAGGCTCTGGGAGGCATTTGAGGGAGGGGAGCAGAGTGTGTCTAAAGATGGGCTGGGGCCATTGGATGGATGGGCAAAGGGCCTGCCCTGCAAGCATAAGGGCCTAAGTTCTGATCCCCAGTACCCCTGTAAGAAACTGAGTGCAGTGGCAGAGCTTATACTCTCAATCTAGGGAGGCAGAGATAGTCAGACCCAAGAGGCTTACTAGAGAGCCAGTCTAGCCAATCAGCAAGCTACAGTGAGAGACTGTCTCAAAGAACAAGGTTGAAATTGGTAGATAAGAATGTCTGGGGCTACAATCGAGGTCTCCAGAACCAAAAAGAACACACGGATCTTCTCTTTTTTTTTCGAGACAGGGTTTCTCTGTGTAGTCCTGGATGTCCTGGAACTCACTCTATAGACCAAGCTGGCCTCGAACTCAGAAATCCACCTGCCTCTGCCTCCCAAGTGCTGGGATTAAAGGCGTGCGCCACCACCGCCCGGCTACACAGCTCTTCTTAAAATTGAAGGTGTTTATGCCCGAGATGAAACAGAGTTCTACTTAGGCAAGATATGTGCTTATGTGTATAAAGCAAAAAACAATACAGTGACTCCTAGAGGCAAACCAAACCAAACCAGAGTGACTCGGGTCCATGGAAACAGTGCTATGGTTTGCACCAAATTCCGAAATAACCTTCCCGCAAAGGCCATTGAACACAGAATCCGTGTGATGCTGTATCCGTGTGGTGCTGTACCCATCCTGGATTTAAACTAAAGGAGAGTAAATAAGTAAAAGTAGATCTGTGCTCTTGTTTAAAAAAAAATGTCTGGGGTTGGTGAGATGGCTCAGCGGTTAAAAGCACTGACTGCTCTTCCGGAGGTCGTGAGTTCAAATCCCAGCAACCACATGGTGGCTCACAACCATTCGTAATGAGAAACAAATAAAAAACCCTATGGGCCAGCATGAGCAGGCTGGAGCAAGAGGGGAAAAAAAAGAAAGAATGTCTGATGTTAACCTCTGGCCTCCATACATGTGCGTGCCTGTGTACGTGTGTGTGCACGCGTGTGTGTGCGTGTGTGTGTGTGTATGTGTGTGTGTGCACGTGTGTGTGTGTATGTGTGCATGTGTGTGTGTGTGTGTATGTGTGTGTGAGTGTATGTGTCACACCAAATAGAGGGCAAAGGTGGAAGAAGAAGAAAAAGAAAAAAAATGGAATGATCTCAGAGAAATACTTTTTGGGTTTTTTGTGCCCCATGTTCAATGCAGATGATGCTTCAGGGGTGTCAGGAGCGGGGTGAGGGTGAGTCTTTGCCTCTACAGCATGTACAGAAAGAGATCAGAGGTACAGGGACTCAGGAGCCATCCGAGATTAGAACAGGTCTTAGCTTCACAAAGCAGTGGAGCTGGAGGTTTGGTGAGAAGGCAGAATACTGACCCGGAGTACCAGGTATTTTAAAACAACTGAACTGGATTCATAGGTATATATTGTAAAGAAATTCACAAAAATTAACTCAAAATGGATCACCGACCAAAAGGAAAGAGTTGAAAGTTTTAATTAGAAGAAGTCCCTATGCCATTGGATTTGGGAAAGATTTCCTAAATGGTACCTTAAAAAAAAAAAGTATAATACATCATCAAGATTTAAAACTGGAGCCAAGTGTGGTGGTGCACACCTTTAATCCCAGCACTCAGGAGAGACAGAGGCAGGCTGTTCTCTGAGTTCAAGACCAGTCTGGTCTACATTCTGAGTTCCAAGCTACCTAGGGGCTACAAAGTGAGACCCTGCCTAAAGTTTAAAATGGAGCCAGCCAGATAGCCTAGCGGGTAGGGACACTTTCTGTCAAGCCTGATGCCCTGCATTGGACCCACAGACACATGCATATTCACTTGCCTGAACACATGCACACATATACATTTTAACTTTAAGAAAAATAAGTTTGAAATTGATAGACAAAGACATATGATGTTAACCTCTGGCCTGCAAACACACACACACACACACACACACACACACACACACATACAGACACATACAGACACACACACACAGACACACACATATACAGACACACACATACACACAGACAGACACACACGTACACACATACACACACAGAGAGACTACCTTAAAGGTTAGTATGGAATATATCCACAAATCACTTGGTGCTTGCAAGGTGCCCCCAGCTCACCCAGTTGCAGGCAGAGATGAGGGGCAGGCAATGGACCCTCAAGGATCTCTGTTATGTTTACTGAATGTGGGGCAGCAGGGGTACCTGCTTATGGTAAGTTGGGAAGGGCATCTACAGGAATTATGGGACCAAGGGAGGGGCAATGAATGTCTCATGCAGGTGGGGGACAGAAGACCCCCTAAGATCCCTAGTGTGTGGGGAGGGAACTGGAAGGCAGTGGGGTGGTAGTAGGAGATGATAGAATTACCTAACTCCCATCATGCCCAGCGGCCTCCTTGCTAACTGACTGGTTAAGTCCTAGGTACATGTTTGAACCACAGAGATATTAGCAGTTGCTAGAAAGATCATTTAATGCCGTGCCCCCTGAAAAGGAACCAGCACATACAATCCCAATATGTGGGAAAATGAGGGACCCTACAGCAACCCCACTGCCTCTCCATCATCTTTCCCGAGGCTACCCTCTCCAGAAAACCATCTTATCTCCATTTGCCTTCTACCACACCCCAGGCTTCATGAAGGTTTCTGGCCTGCCTCCCCTTACCTCTTTGTTTCTTTCTAGACCAGTCTCTGTCACTACCCAGGATCCTATGTTCTTGGGATAACCCAAGGGACTAGCCAACAATGGGTAGCTTGGGAGAGCTGAGGGCAGAGGGGTGGCACCCAGCTTGGGGTGAGTAACTCCTAGCTATCTGCAAGATAGCACCCCCTTCCTACAGAGGCAGCACCTCTTCCCAAAAGGGCACTCGTGGTCTGTCTAAGGGACAGGGGCCTATGACAACACGACAGGGCCATCTTGCTGTTACAGCTCCCTGCCCTGTTGTCTCTGCCACCCTTACCCTGCTCTTCCTGCTCAGCCCTCAGGAGTCCCTGGCTGTTCCTGTACCCTGACCTGTTACCACAATCATCATGACACTCATCCTCCCCACCCCCCAACACAAAGAGCCCCACCCCACCCCACATCTGCTGTGAGCCAGACACCAACCTGGTGAGTGATCAACCTCTTCCTGTGTCTGGGGGGTGTGGGGGTGGCATCATGCCCTCCAGCCTGAATGGGGCCTGCCATGGCAGCAGAATCTAATTCTGCTGACTGGGATGACGTCACGTGACACTCTGGACTCCGGTGCCCAGAGGCCCAGAAAGAACAAAAGCTGTGAGCAGTGGTATCCATCAATGACTGAGCATTGCGGGCCGCTCAACTGCTCTTTCCAAACACATTAGAGGGCTTTGGAGAACGAGGCTCCCTCTGGCTTTCATTACACATGACATAAGTGCCATTCCCGGGTGGCAGGCAGAAGGTCCTGCTCAAAGACTCAAGTGTCCACCACCTGAGAGGGGCCTGATCCTCAGCTGCCCTGTGCATCTGGAAGGGGCAAAAGGGACCAACACATGGGTGAAACTGTCCAGCAGTGCCTCTCTGGGCCTAACAGCACAGCTTCCAACACGTCGGGACCAACCTGTCTGTCCATACCATCTACCATGGACTGCTCCATGCGGAGGCGAGAGCAGCTCAGGTCTTCTGTCGGTGCTGAGGAGGGAGGCCACAGAGGACTCAGATGCCCATTCAGATGGGCCCTGCCCCTGATGGGAGCTGGGGGGACCTGAGAGGGCGGGCAGGGCCTGTGAGACTGTCACGCCTAGCTCAGGTTACTGTTTCCCTGTGTGCAGACCGTGAACAGACCTTTGCATGTGCCATCCCTGCACTGGGCCACTCTTGCCTCTGTCTGCTGGATAGATTTTGTTTATATGTTCAGTTCAAGTATATCCTCCTCTAGGAAGCCTTCCCTGACTGAACCCCAGTTCAGCAAGTCCAGGCAACACATCAGAATTCAAGGGAGGACGAGCTACCATACAGAAGAGCATTAGCTTGCTCTCCCAAAATCAGGGACTTTTTTTTTTTTTTTTTTTTTTTTGTCACCCTTGGACCCTAGGCTTGTGGCAGGACCACAGGAAATGCTTGGTAGATCTTTAAAAAATAACACGGGAACCTGGGGCCAAGGAGATGGCTCAACTGTCACCTTGCAACCAAGAAGCGCTGAGCTTGAGTTCAGTCGCCAGAACTCAGGTAAGAAAGCAAGGATGGGCCAGAGAGATGGCGCCATGGCTCAGAGCGTCGCTGCTCTTGCAGAGGCCTGGAGTTCTGCTCCCAACACCTGCCCTAGACATTTCGTAACTGCCGGTGGCTCAGGCTTCAGGGAATCTGAAGGTCTCTTCTGGCCTCACAAACAAACAAACAAACAAAAACAGTTGTCAAGGGTGGGTCTGGAAAGAGAGGAGGGAGGGAGGGAGACTGTGATCTGGACATACAGTGAATTATAAATAAATAAATAATAAATAAAAAATAAATAATATAGCACTTATGAGACGGCTCAGTGGCACCCACACAGTGGCTCACAATCATCTGTCATTCTAATCCCAGGAGGATCTGACATCTTCTCCTGGCCTCTAGGGATCCTGTGTGCACACAGGCAAAATACCCATACACATTAAATGAACCAATGAGCGTTTAAAAGTACTCAGGAAGCAGAGGCAGGGGGATCTCTGTGAGTTCCTGACACAACTGGTCTGCATGGAGGGTTCCAGACCAGCTAGGGCTACGTAGTCAGATCCTGTCTTGAAGACGGTGGGGTGAGACTGTCACGCCTAGCTCAGGTTACTCTTTCCCTGTGTGCAGACCGTGAACAGACCTTTGCATGTGCCATCCCTGCACTGGGGTGCAGCTCGAAGATAGTGGGGTGGCAGCTAGGTGTGGTGATTACCCTTGTAATCCTAGCACTAGGGAGCTGGAGACAGGTAAATCTCTGGGGCTCACTGGCCAACCAGCCTACGTACCCAGCTACTCAAGTTCCAGGCCTGCGCACGCCTTTAATCCCAGCACTTGGGAGGCAGAGACAGGTAGATTTCTGAGTTCGAGGCCAGCCTGGTCTACAAAGTGAGTTCCAAGACAGCCAGGGCTACACAGAGAAACCCTGTCTCAATAAACCAAAAAAAAAAAAAAAAAAAAAAAAAAATTCCAGGCCAATGAAAGACCCTGTCTCAAAAACAATCAATCAATCCAAAAATGGTGTCAGAAGTTGTCCTGTGGCCCCCACAGGCATGTGCACATACTTGAAACTTACACATAAAGACCCTGAGACTTATATGTAATTTTTACATCAAGGGACAGCTTATGAGCACCCAGGGAGCAAGGGATGGGGGCATGTCAGAGTCAACTGTAGGTGAGGTCAGTTCAAGCGACTTCCTGACACTCTGTCCAGAGCACACCCTGATCCAGTATTCTGGGGCTCTGTGCCCATTTCTACGGGTGCAGATGGCACAGTAGCGGCTGGCAGTGGTTTATAGATTCCACAGCCAGATCCCTAGAGGCTCCTTGCTGCTGGGAGCGAGGGTACTTACTATGTAGTGAGCAAGTGTTCTGGCCTAAGAGCTTCGGCAGGATCTCCTGTGCAGGACAAGCATGGTCACCACCCTGGGGAATCAATTCAGAAAGAACAGATACCTGATTCCTGGCTAGGGAGTCACCCTTCCCTACCCCCTAGCCCCTGTATACACACATGCACACAAATGCCTGAGCTTCTGGGTGCCCTAGCACCCCCAACCTGGCAGCTGCCCCCCAGGCGGCCCACAGACCTTGCCTGGCCTTTAGTCATATCCTGATATTAGACAGAGCAGAGCAGTGGGGACCCAGGCAAGCCTTCTTGGCACCATCTGACGGGAGCTGGACGGCCATGCTGCCTCCTCATCAGAATTGCCCTCCCTGCTGGGACGAGGCCAGGCCTGTCGGCAGCTGCCGGTCCCTGCGGCTGTTTTTCCTGCTCCCACGGACACCGCATACTCTTGGCCAAAGGCGAAGCTGATGGGACCCAGATGGGAGCCGGGGCAGCCTGAGAGGGCTGGCAGGGCCTGGTGAGGCTGGGGGGCTCCACCTTCTGGTTTGGGGGCCCTGCTCTGACCAAGGATAGATGACGCCAACCCTGGCTGTTGTCCAGGTACCTCCCCGTGGTCAAGCACCGGCTCCAGCATGAGCCATAGAGGTCCCAGTGCAAACTCTTGTGTTGAGGGCCAGGTTGAGTATCCTGGCTGGAGCAAGGGGAGATCTAAAGGTCAGTTATAAGCAAGATGTCAAGATGGCCCGCTAGCACTGTGGTGTGGAACTCTGGGCGGGGGAGGTCTCTCTGTGCCTCAGTTTCCCCGAGTGTAACTGTCACAGCACTCACTGGAAATAGCTTTATGAATAACATGAAATCATTGTGGTATATGAACAGGCTGTCCCAGGCCTGGGAGGCCAAGCCCTTGTCCCCAGGGCCAACTCTTCTGATGTGTAGAATGTGTTCTAGCCCAGTGTCCTCCTTCCTCAGTCTTAGAATCAGCCCTCCTTTATGCTCATCTTGGGACCCCTGGCTACCTGTGCCTACCATCACACCCACCCTAATAAATACTAAGTCTTAGGATAGACACAGAAGCCACCTCCCATTCCACCCTGGCTAGGCTCAGTCACTGTCATGCCTTAACTGCTTAGTCTTAAGGCAATTTCAAGCAAGGCCGAAACACAGACTGAGCGGACCTCCCTACCCACACCTCTGCTTTCACTGGACCCCTTGTGGCCTAACCAGCTGACCCTGCCCCAGCCACGTCTACTGAGGTAAAGGGTGTGGTCTAACAATGTTATGTCTAGATCTCTGAGCTCCACAGCCTGAGAAGGACCTGCTCTCTCATCTTGCTCCTTTCGGCCATTGACCCAAGGCTTTCTGTTAGCAAGATTTTCCTATCTGTCACTCCACTTTCATGGACCTCAGGTACAGGCCCAGGGGACACTTGCCTGGCACTGAGCCTCGGGTTCCAGCTGCATCTCTGACCCTCAGATAACCTCAGGAGGCTGAAGGTCAGGACATGCCTGAAATAGCCAGAAGCCAGCTGGACCTCCTGCCTGGTCCAGCCCAGATGGCAAGCTAGCTCCCCTCAGAATCCCTTGGTGTCTCTGCATCCCTCCCTCAGCCCTGACCTTCCCTGTTTCTCAGACCTCATGCTGACCCCTCAGGCTGGCCAGAGCAGAGGCAACCTGAAGGAGGCCTGGTCCCCAGACTCAGCCTACAGTGGCTTTTTGCACACCTATTTCTGAAGCAGTACTGGGTCTCGAGTGACCAGAGCTAGCGACTCCAGCTCCAGCCCTAGCTCCTGCTTGGTGTTATGCAGCCCATGAAGATAGTTGATACTCTCCTACCCTCTCTACCTCATCAGAGCTCTGCCTACACACACACACACACACACACACACACACACACACACACACACACATCAGTGATAGCCTCTGCTGTCTGGACTCCTGTATGAGTGTGTCTGGCCATCAGGCTAGGGAGGTTTTGCTCACCAGCATGGTGACACCAGCTAGAGATCTGTGCGTGGGTGGCAGCCATGTGCTACCCCAGTTGATGTTGATGGTGAAGGTCCCTTTGAGTCCTCTGCTGGGAATGGTCACCCTTGAGGACAGGTGGGACTCTTCGGTGTGTGTGCCCATGGACATGTCTGTCCCGCCACAGTTTGTTCCCCTCCTGACCGGATGCTCCGGTGGGGCCCCTCGGCCTTCTCGTGGGCCGTGACTAAATCAAGAGCCCCCTGGCCCGCCCCACCGACACGGCTTTGTGTGCCAGGCCTTTCTTTCTCTGCCGACCATGGAAAAGGCCGCGTCAGCGTCCGCTTTGTCTGCCCTGTCCGCCGCCTCTGTTCTCAGGGCGGACAAAGCCCGGGTCGTTCACAACCGCCCGGGCGGACGGAGCGATTCACTGTTTGGATAATTCGACCACAAAACCCATGTGGCCCTTTCGCCTCCATCAGCTGGACTGGGCGCCCCGCCCCCTATGGCTTTTCAGGGCTCTCAGGAGAGAAAATTCCCACAGGCCCCAGGGCAGGCGCAGCCCTGGACAAACAGCAGCTCTCGGGCCTGAGACAGCACCGAGTCTCACGACAGCCTGGGGCCAGACACCCAGCCCAGCAGCAGCCAGGTACCTGCTGCCCAAACCAGGATCCTGGGTCCTGGAAGGTTCTCCTGGCAGGTTCCTGTTGGTCTATGCTGCCTCTCTCCTGCAATCTCATTTTCCACAAACTCTGTGGCTAAACAGTGCCATGTATCCCAGAATGCCCAGAGGCCCAAGGATGCTTTTAATCTCAGAAACAGAGGAAGGCTCTCTTCCTCGCTCTTGCTGTGTATCCAGCCACTCCACTCAGGGCTGGGATTGGGGGAAGGTGCCGGGGTCATTAGCTACCACACAGCCATAGACACCCACCTGCTGGGGCCTCGAGGGCTAAAGCAGCCCCTATCCTCAATGACCCTTTGGGGCTGTGTACAATCACTGGCTGAAGCCAGCCTTCATTTCTCCAGAAAAGACCTTTGTAGGCAACTTGCCTCTCTTCTCCCCACTCTGATCCTCCCAGTCTGCAGCCTACTTTCTCCCTGGGTCAGCCCAAACCCTGCCTCTGCCATGCCCCCTCCCTACACCCTTGGCTCACCCACCAGCCAATCCCATTGGCTCACCGATTATCTGTTTAGAATTGAAACTCCTACCCCAGGGTCCCGGCCACTTTCTCTCTACCTCCCTAGTGCCCCAGGCTCTGCTGTGGGCAGATTTCACACCACCGTGCCCCTGGCCTGGCCTCATCTGTCCACAACCACTTCTTGGAATGTGGCTTGGGGCTCCATACAGAGTCCTGCGATACAATGTGCCAATGGCGAACCGTTTGGCAACAGGGAAGGTCTCTCAACATACAACAACCAAAAATTGATTCCGAGCCAAGCATATAATAGATTCAAGGTGCTTCTGTTGGTGTCAGCCAGAGCTTCGATGCAGAGCTGACTGCTGCATTGCTGCTTAACACATCACACTGCATGGCCCCTTTGCACTGTGCATGTCGCATGCCACTGGGATGCTCTACATCAGCAAACACTGCTTGAGACACCCTGGCTCAAGGTCCAGACTCTCGTTTGTTAAGAACTGTGGTGTCAGGGCTGGAGAGATGGCTCAGTGGTTAAGAGCACTGACTGCTCTTCCAAAGGTCCTGAGTTCAAATCCCAGCAACCACATGGTGGCTCACTACCACCTGTAATGGGATCTGATGCCCTCTTCTGGGATGTCTGAAGACAGCTACAGTGTACTTACATATAATAAATATATAAATCTTTAAAAATTAAAAAAAAGAAAGAACTGTGGTGTCTTTTACTGCTCATGAGAAGTTTTAATTGTTTAGTTACAGAAAACCATACCTTTTAAATTTTATTTTTAATTACATGTATGCAGGGTGTTATATGGATGTAGTGTATGTGCCATCAGAAGCCAGAAGAGGGCGTTGGATCATCAAGAACTGGAATTACAAATGGTTGTAAGCTGCAATGTGGGTCTGGGGACTAAACTTGGGCCCTCTGCAAGAACAGCCAGTGCTCTTAACTGCCAAACCACCTCTCCAGTCCTAGGGGGAAAAAGATTTTCAATATTTTGCTTCAGTCATATATGTATCAAGTCAGTATCTTTGAACGGTATTGTGTAAATTGTTGATTTTGAAAATTGATGTTTCTGGGCTGGAGAGATGGCACCGCAGTTAGGAGCATGTTCTGCTTTTCCAGAGAACTATAAGTCGGTTCAGAGTCGGTTCCCAGCATGCCATTAAAGTCTATCAGTAAAGCTCCAGAAGGGCCAACAGGCTCTTCCCATCCCTGTGGGGACCAGCATAGACACACACACACACACACACACACACACACACACACGCACACACATGTACACACACATACACACACACACGCACACATGCACACATGCACGTGCTCACACACACATACACACACGCTCACACACGCACATGCACACACACATGCATGCATACACACAGATACACACACATACACACACATACATACATGGATAAAATTGATTAATCTTTTAAGATTTAAAAATTAGTGTTTGGTTTGATAACTTTAGTTTCTTTAAAAATTTTTGATTTGGGATTAAGACAGAATTTCTAACAATTTCTAAGATGTCTATAAATATCAATCTGCCGATATAAAGGTATTCTTGGCACTGACAATTATAAAATCAAGACATTAATCAGCCTGGAAAAGTGCTAAATGTGGTCAGTGTCCTGCAGAATTAAATATCCAGAGAGGGTTTCATTCTTTATATAAAAGTAAATTAAAACATCCATTTTGTTATTACCCAAATTTGCTTTAAACTTAGTAAATGGCAAAATTTTGTTTACCAAAGAGTTGTTTTAAAATAAAATTCCCTATGGTTTATTACTAGTGTTTGGTTTATATACCTGCTTGATAAATCTATATACCAAGTGAGTCATAAAAATGTCTTGGACAGGGCCGGAGAGGTAGCCCAGTGGTTAAGAGCATTGGCTGTTCTTCCAGAGGCTCAAACACAGTCCCCAGAACCTACGTAATTGCTCACACCGTCTATAACTTCAATTCCAGGGGATCCAACACCCTCTTCTGAATGACACAGACACCAGGCACCCAAGTGGTGCACAGACAGACATCCACGCAGGCAAAACATTCACACACAATAAAAATCTCACAAATAAATAAATGAATACATTAAAATGTAAAAGGCCGTGATCAAAAAGGTCTAAGAAGCCTGACTAACACCACAACCAGCTGTGCTGGATCCTCTTGCGCTGTTGCTCCTCACACACACTGACACCCATGACCCTATCCTTCAGATCTCAGCTAGGCACCCTTCTCAGCGAGCCCTGCCTCATTCCCAGCCCCAGCTCCTGTGCACACGGCAGTCCTCGCCCTATTACACTCCCAGTATTCTACACCTTTGTGTCTCTGCACTGGAGTAGTGAACTAGGGAGAAACGTCTAGGGGTCTATCCTGATCACCAGAGGGCACTGTCCCTTCTAGCTCAGGACTGGGCTGAGTGTCACCAGGTCCCAGGGGTCTTTACCTGGAAGGGTCTCGTGTCCCGAGAAGCCGTCTAGCACAGTCCACCCTTAGTGGCTACTCAGCTTGTGTATCTGTGCAAGTTGCCACTCTATACTTGAGGCTGTCTGTCCATCCTACAGCACTCTAAACATCTTGTAGAGCTCCTTCAAGTGCACTGGCATCAGATGAATGGGTGAGCACACAGACGTCGAGGCCTCTCCATGACCTCTGGCTTGTGGCTGGAGATAGCCCACCAGCCCAAATCACTTCCGTGAGGGCAATAATAGAGGTAAGGGAACCCAGGACACCTCCACGCCTGCTCTGCTTGTGGCCTCTCTGAGGCCCTCTTCAGTATAAAGTGAGCAATGACCCCTCTTACTACCTCTTTACCCAGCCCCTGGATCCCCATCCTTGTACTTCTGGGTGTGGCCGTCAAACTCGGGACCATCCAGACAAGACTTGGAGATGGGACTTGTAGACAGTAATTTTAAAAAAAAAAAAAACGATGTATTTATTTTATGTATATGAATACTCTTCAGCCTCACCAGAAGAGGGCATCGGATCCCATTACAGATGGTTGCGAGCCACCACAGGGTTGCTGGGAATTGAACTCAGGACTTCTGGAAGAGCAATCAGTGCTCTTAACCACTGAGCCATCTCTCCAGCCCTAGAGATAGTAATTCTTAAGGGCCAGCCTGAACCCTAGAGGAGGGATCAGCTGACCTAGGGCCACGGCATGGCAGTCTCTTCAAAGCTTGCAGTAGCTCCGAGGCTCCCACAAACCAGGGCCTCTTCTGAGTAGGGCTCCATGCACGAAGGGCCTACTGGCAAGGGAATCCAAGAGCAGGTGCTTCACAGGTGAGGCCAGGGGCTCCATGGACCAGGGGGGCTGCATAGACTAGGGGCCCATACAGACTGGGGGTCTCCACTGGCTAGGGCTTCTGTCCCCTTCTGTGATGCTCTAACCTTGTGGCTGCAGCTGTGTAGAGCTTTCTACTCAGCGGAGAAAGTGTCTCTAATTCACCAAGTCCCAACCTGTCCTGTTTCTCCCTTTGCCACTGAGCCTCGGGCAGTCAGGCCCCTGCAGGAAGCCTGAGCATTCGTGTGGGTTCTAACTGAGCAGCCTTGGCCTTGGGGCAGGGTCTGGCTAGGAGGTATACAGACTCTCTTGGGAGCAGAAGCAAGAACTCCTCCGAGTTCCCATCCATCCTTTCCTGCCCCATGTGGCCAAGGACCTGACAAAGCAGAGATATGTGAAGGGACATGTTGCAGCTCTCACTTCAACTCAGAGCTTGACAGTCCAGCTCTCTGGCTAGCTCTCTTCCTTGCTTAAGGAATTCCCTGTCCTGCCTCCCAGCTCTGTCTGGCGGGCAAGCACTTCACCCACGCAGCCACTCATTCCAATTGCTTTCTCAAAGTCCTCTAGGTGTTTCTGGTGTCTGTGAAAGTAGCTGATGCCCAGACCGCTGCGCTGCCACCACAGAGCGCATACTGGCCACTCTTGCAACTGGAAGCTCCAGAGCCTTTGCAGAGCCAACCGAGAGACCTATGACTGGTGTGAGGGATGCCCAAAGTGGATTCTAGAATTTTAATAGAAATCCCTTTTAAAAATTGATTAGGGGGAAGTAGAGCTGGAGAGATGGTTTAGTGGGTTAAGAGCACTGGCTGCCCTCTTCCAGAGGTCGTGATTTGATTCCCAGCACCCACATGGCAGCTCACAACTGCCTATACTATCCCCTATAACTAGGGGATCCTATACCATCACACAGGCATGCATGCAGATAAAACACTGTAAATAGAAAGAAAGAAAGAAAGAAAGAAAGAAAGAAAGAAAGAAAGAAAGAGAGAGAGAAAGAAAAAAGAAAGAAAGAAAGAAAGAAAGAAAGAGAGAGAAACAGAGAAAGGAAGGAAGGGAGGGAGGAAGAGAGAAAGAGGGGAAGGGAGGGAAGGAGGGAGGGGGAAAGAGAGAAAGAGAGAGGAGAGAGAGAGAGTTAATTAGGGAAGCTAGGCAGTGGTGGCACACATCTTCAGCACTTGGGAGGCAGAGGCAGGTAGATCACTGTGAGTTCGAGGCCAGCTTGGTCTACAGATTGAGTTCCAAGACAGCCAGGGCTACACAGAGAAACCCTGTGTCTTAGTTAGGGTTTTACTGCTGTGAGCAGACACCATGACCAAGTCAACTCATGTAAAGACAACATTTAACTGGGGCTGGCTTACAGGTTCAAAAGGTTCAGTCCATTATCATCAAGGCAGGAACATGGCAGCATCCAGGCAGGCATAGTGCAGGCAGAGCTGAGAGTTCTACATCTTCATCTGAAGGCTGCTAGCAGAAATACTTCCTTACAGGCAGTTAGGATGAGGGTTTTAAAGCCTACACCCAGAGTGACACACCTACTCCAACAGGGCCACACCTTCTAATAGTGCCACTCCCAGGGTCGAGCATATACACACCACCACACCCTGTCTCAGCAAACAAACAAAAAGAATGGATTAGTGAGACGAAAATGAGGACTTCAGTTTGGGTTCCAGCACCCTTGTAAAAAAGCCAGGTGTGTCTGCTTGTGCCTAGAACCCCAGCACTGAGACCCAGAAACAGGCAGATCCCAGGAATTCACTGCCTGGCCAGCCTAGCCAAAAGGGTCTGGTTTACTGGGAAACCTTGTCTCCAGGCAACAAGGCAGAGTCTGTACACACCCTCCTCTGGTCTCTGCTTGTATGCAGCTGTGTGTGACGGTGGCGTGCAACAAGTGCACAGCAACAATAATAATAACAACAATAAGAAGAACACTAATAATTAGTTAGAGAATGCTGGGTGGTTGCCCAGCACCCACAGGCCCTGGAGTTCCATTCGTAGCAATGATTTTAAAAAAAAATCAATAAGAACACTTCTTCATTTTAAGACAGGGTATCACCTTGTAGCCCAGGCTGGCCTCAAACTCACAGCTGTGCTCTGGACAGAACCTCCCAAGAGCTGGGACTGCAGGTGCGGGCCACCATACCTGGCCTCTTTTTGAAAGCTTTCATCAGTATTTCAAACAATTCAACACCCAGACTCCCAGCGCTGGGAGGCTTCTGCAGCATCTCAGAACAGACACTGAAATCCATTCATCTGTAGCCCACAGTGACATAGGGTGAAACTGGGGAGGACCACGGCTGTGCAGAGTTAGCATGAGGAGCCATGGGAAAGACTCCTCAGCAGGGACAATTCTTTCAACAAGGTTTGTACAAATATTTGTTGCCTGAATAGAGGCCAAAGGCAGGATGTTCAGGGAGATCTGGACGGAGATAGTCACTCCAGCCCCGTGGAGAGATGGCTCATGTAACTTTCACTTCTGTCCCTGGTGAGCTGGACTCCGAGCCTCTTTCACACACTCTAGGCAGGTGCTCAAGCACTGAGCTGCACCCCCACCCCAGAGAGAGTTTTCCTAAGTCAGATGTTATTCTCTTTTTAAAAAACAACTTTTATGTATGTGTGTAGGTTTGTGTATGTGTGTGTGCATGCATTCATGTGTGTGTGCTTGTGTGCACATGTGTGTATGTACATGTGTGTGCATGTGTCTCTGTGCACTGTATGTGCACTTGTGTGCACATGTGTGCTTGTGTGTGCATGCATCCATCTGTGTGTGTGTGTGTGTGTGTGTGTGTGTGTGCACGCGCATGTAAGGGCAGGTGTATGCACCTGTCAGCTCATGCAGAGAACAGAAGAGGACATTGGCTGTCCTGCGGTGTCACTACATCTTGTGTTCCTGAGACAAGATTTCTCACGGAACCTGGAGCTGGTTGGAGGCCAGCAAACCCCAGCGACCCTCCGATCTCCACCTCTCATGGGGCTGAGGTTTACAGAGATACCTGTGACCTTACCTGGCTTTTTATGTGGGCACTGGGGATTCGAACTCTGGTCGTCATACTTTTTCAGCTCTAACCTGCTGTGTTACCATCTTCTGAGTCTGTGGAAGGCATCAGATCACAATGAGGGCTGTTAAATGCAACTTTGGAGACCCTTCAAGGTAGAAGGACCATATTAGAAGAAGTCACTGTGAAGAAATGCCAGGGAGTGGTAGAGGCTCCAACATACATGCATGAAAACCCAGACCCCACTGGGAATGTTATGTTCAGATAACACAGGTAAAAAAATGTATGCTCTAACTCAAGTTATCTAATTCTTTTAGAATAATTGCTTTATTTTGATAGCTATTCTGCTTGATTGAGTTTGAGATAGGGTTTTGTTCTGTGGCCCAGGCTGGTCTCCTCCTGCCTCAGCCTCCCAACTACTGGGATTACAGGTGTGTACCGCCACATCTGACTTTTATAAAGATTTCAAACAATTATCTTATAAGTTCACCAATGTGATAAAACTAAGTTTTGGCTGACGGATAAGTATTCAAACAACTAAATAAACTGTCTTTCCGGTCCCCGATCCTTTCTTTTAAAAAAAAAAAAATGTCCTTGTTTGGTTGGCAAATATTTGTTGAGGCAACATGTGGGCCGGCTGCCGCTTCCTGCTCTGCCTCCAGTGGCTCTTCAGTCCTTCCTGAGAACCTGGTGCCTTTGCCACTTCCTTCTCTCCTCCAAGCTCCTCCCAGGGCTCCAATCTTGCCCTTCCTCTTCCACTCCCTCAGGTTTCCAACCTCCCCTCCTTCCTCCATCTCTTCCCCAGGCTCTCTAACCTCACTTCCTTCTCCAACACTCAAGTCTTCCCCTCTCTCTTCCATCCTTCCAGATCTCCCATCTCTCAGACCTCCATCCTTTGTCCTGGTCCTCCTTGCATCCTCTGGTGCAGACCCAAGACTGGGGCTCTGGAAGTTGTTGACACAGACCCAATGGGTCTCTGGAGTATCATGATATCCTGGACGAGGGGGACAATGAAATCCACTCCCTAACCACCCTGTGATCTCATCATCCAAGAGGCTCCTTTCATAGCTCAATGTCACCAAGCCCTAGAGCCTCCTCCTGGTGATTGGGTACCATTTCTGGCTTACCAGTCCTTTCTTAGAGTGGAGGGCACAGACAGGCTGAGTACAGGCCCTGGGGTATAACTGGAGGGAAGGGTTCACCCCCACTCTGCTGTGTCTAAGAGATCTGTATCAGGCTGCCAGGCCTACCTGCCACAAACTTCTGGAGTGTCCTGGAGCCTGGGAATCTCTCCATTGTCTCTTCTTTCTCACTGCTTTGGCTAGAAGTCCCTGTCCTCAAGATTGCTCCCCTTGACTATACCCTCCCCCTTCCTTATGGTCTCCTCCAGATATCTCTTCTGGCCTGGAAGGGCTTCTGACTCTCATCCTTCCTCCTGGACACAGGTCCTGGATGTCCATTCCAAGGTGAACAGAGTTCATTTAGCCAGGGCCCTGGGGTCACTGGAGGGTTAGGAGCTGATTGGGGGCCAAGATCTACAGGGTGAGTGGTGCCAAGGCTGGTGGACCCTCTCTCTACAGTCTACCCATTGGAGGGCCACACAAAGGAAAGAGTGAGGGGCCCCAGCATCTCCAGGGGGGAATCCCAGTTTATTTCCTCTGGAAAGTTATGATGGATTCCCAGGGTCCAGGCAAGGTTCCCAGCTGTAGTTTGGAGCCAGAGGTGCTTGGAGAACAGCAGCCTGCCTAGCTTTCTGCCATGGATAAGGCTATCGGATCATGAGAGGTAGTGGGGCCCACAGCAGCTCATTTGTCTCACAGAGGTAGTGTCTGGGGTCCCAGAGTATGGCTCCTGGAGCTTCAGGTTGTGGAAGACCAGTGAGCAGAGTTCTAGGGACTCATCCTTCAGGACTCTGCCTTCACCCCAAGGGAAAAGCCAAGAGGCTTGCCGACACAGCGGGTGGGCAAGCTGCTTCACAGGTGAGCCACATCCCTGGTCCCCAGCTGGGTCTCTCTGCAGAGTATCCCTTTCAGGAACAGGACTTGTTGAGGCCTAAAGGCAGGAGACCAAAGTGGCAGTGAGGGAGGGGCCCAGTCCTCCAGAGAGAAGTGCAGGGAGGGGGAGGAAGGGCCTGGGTTGGCCAGACCTCCACAGAGAAGGGAGCACAACTTCTTGTAAAAACTGTACAAAAGCTGCCTATGAACCGGTTTGGCCAGTTTTAACGTCCTCCAGGGAACCTGAGTTCTTTCCACCTGACAGATAACTATCCTGGGCCTACTGTGCGCCTGCCTCTGGCGTGCAGCCCTTGTGGGGAGGGGTGAGGGTACACTATTTTAGGGCTTGTCTCCACAGCCACTGAAAGCCCTGTGTCCCAGGGTCCTGAGACCCAGCCTGGACCTTAGCTCTGAAAGGACAGCCCTGTGTCCTTTACTTACCAGGGGCTCATGTCATTCAGTCTCTGCTTCAGCCTCACTGTGCTGGAGAGATGGACAGCTTTCTCCTGGTCAAAGGAATGGACATCCTGGGAGGGGCTTGTAGGAGCCGAGAACCAGCCTGGCCTGTCTGAGAGAGCTCTGTCCACCCCCATCACCCCACCGCTTCCCAGCTCAGGAGCCTCCCGTGGCTCTCCATTGCCCAGAGTCCAAATTCCCACATCCCAAGCCACTTCCCCTTTTCATTCACCTTTTCAAAGGAGTTTATTCTTCTTTTTAAATTATGTGTAGGTGTGTGGCTATGCACATGTGAGTTCAAATGTCCACAGAGGCCAGAAGAAGGCATCAGACACCAGGAACTAGAGTAAGAAGCAGTTTGTAAGCCTGTAGGAATATTTTAGATCCAAATCACAACCTTCCTACATGGGCGTTAGGAACTGAACTCAGGTCTTCTGTAATGACAACACATGCTCCTAGCCACTGAGTCGTCTCTCCAGCTCCCAACCTTTCCTCCCTCTGTCGGCTTCCTTTGTTGTCATTATAACAAAATAAAAGACCTGTTATGAGTAACTTAAATGGAGTAAGGCTTATTTGGGCTCATGGTTTCTGAGAATCTTGTCCACAGCTGCTTGGTCCCGTGCCCTTGGGCAGAACATCATGGCTGCAGCTGCCTATGGCCAGTGAGGATGCCGACCCTACGGTGAACAGGAAGTAAAAAGCAAACCATACCCTGGAAACCTAGTATAACCCCTGAAGGCAGTCCCTGACCCAGTGACCTGTTTACTCTAGCTGGGCCCCTTCTCCCCCAGGTTTCTAGAACCTGTCAAAACCCAGGCCAGTGGTTGGGACCAAAACTTGAACATGTGATGAGTCTGTAGAGATATTTCCTATCCAAATCACATCCCTCCTCTGGCTCAATGCCCCAGTTCCAGACTGCCCAAGGTCCTTCCTTGAAGAATAGGAGTTCTTGATTCTGGGGTCCTCAGGCCAGCATGGGAAGTTCTGGAGTTTGTCTGATGAGTAGACACCTGTCTACTCAGGATACAAGATGGCAGGGGATCTGTGTGCTTTCTCCCAGGGAGCCCAGGCCCTGAGCTGGGGCTCTGCATTCACTCCCATCCCCGAGTCATTTGTGATGTTGACCCCGGCCAGCCTCTCCAGAAGGTGGATTCTCTGTCTCTCCTTGAGGGCTGGCAGCAAGACGGCTTTGCAGATAGCACTGACAGCATTAGGCAAAACACTGGGGACATTCTGTGCAGGGCAGAAAGAAGAGATACAAGTGTGTTCGGGGGTCAAATTCCCAGTGCCCATCTGCATCCTCTTCCCCACTGCCCAGGAGACCTAGAAATGAGAGCAATGGCCAGGTCTAATGCTCCTCAGACCCATAGGCTGGCCCTGGGAGAGATCTGGACAGGCTGGTGAGGCTATGGTACACATACGACAGGTCAGGCAGCAGGGTCACAGAGATATTTGCTATTTTGAATGACTTTCTTGCATGCTCTGAGGTGCAGGGGATTCCGCTGCTGGGGCAGAGGATGATTGTGGGTGTCAGTGCCATGTAGGGGTGACCTCTGCGTGGTCAGTGGGCACTCTCAGGCCTGCTCAGGCTAGATCTCTGCAACCTCTAAAAGTCACATAGCCAGGGAGGGTGCAAACACACACACACACACACACACACACACACACACACACACACACGATGCAAGCACATTTTAGTTAGTAGCTGCATATGTAACAGGTTCTTCCTGAGATCGAGATCCAGTGGGAAGTTCCTGCCATCTAGTGCTGTCATAGCTATCATAATGTCATAGCTCAGTGTTTGGGGGCAACACCAGACCAACAAGCCCTGTGGTGTCAGTGGGATAAAAAGCTCCGTGTGTGCCACACACACGGTGTGTGTGCTCAGTGGCGGATGCACACCAGGCTGCTGTATGTTCGAGTCTCGCTGCGCTGACGTCTTCCCCATCGGGCGTGTGTTTACAGCCTCTCTGGATGGCATCGGAAGTCCATGTGCCATGTCAGAGTGACCGAGCGCCATCTATGCCAGTGGGGGATGTCTGCTTCAGGGCTGACAGCCACCAGGCCTGATGGGAAGATTCAAACCACAGCAAGATAATCTCATTTTGGCCCTGATCCTGGAAAGAGACTCATTCCAAGAGGAGAAGATCAGTCCTCTCCACCTGACCACCCTACTGCCCGGAGGCAGAGGACCCCTGGAGCCCTGGAGCCTAGAAAGGATGTTGGGGAGTTCAAGGATGCAGGGAGCTGTAGGTAGAACTCCTCCAACCGTAGTTTTCAAAAAATGATGTTGGCTATTTCTCATCATTGAAGAAGTGTCTCATAAGACTTGCTGGAATCCAGTGGTGGTGGTGATGGTGCATGCCTTTAATCCCAACACTGGGGAGATGCTGGGGTTCCAAAACAAAAACAAAAACAGGCTTGCTAGAAAGACTTGAGCAAAAGGCATTAAGAACAGGGGAGGCTGGGGGTATTCTGGGACTCTGTACTTTCTTTTCAGTCTTTCTGCAAAGCCAAAACTATTCTAAAGAGAAGTTGGGGGCTGGAGAGATGGCTCAGGGGTTAAGAGCACTGACTGCTCTTCCAGAGGTCCTGAGTTCAATTCCCAGCAACCACATGGTGGCTCACAACCACCTGTAATGGGATCTGATGTCCTCTTCTGGTGTGTCAGGAGACAGTGACAATGTACTCATATAAATAATCTTGAGAGAGAGAGAGAGAGAGAGAGAGAGAGAGAGAGAGAGAGAGAGAGAGAGAGAGAGAGAGAAAAGGAAAAAAAAAAAAAAAAAATCAAAACCCTGAGATTCATCCATCCATCCAGGGCAGCACCTGGCGACACTGACAGACACTGCTGAGACCAGGCAAGTGGGTCCGTAGGAGGCAGGTAGCAGCAGAGGCCTTATCTTTCTTGTCAGGCGTGTAGCCTCAAGGGGTCAGTGGCCAGGAGGCATACAGGCTTTGGATGCCATTCACCTTCTGGGTGGGTGGTAAACACAGATGATCTGGTTTTGAAATCTTGTTGGGCTGTCCATTTCTGCTAGACTTTCCCTATGGGTTCCATGTCATTAGAAAATTCCAGAAAAAATAGATTGGTGGAAGGAAACTGGAGATCTCCGACAGGAGAGGATGGAGGATCACCTCATCCATGTGTTTCTCAATGGAGAGCACTTTGCCCTCCACTGCCTAGGTCCAACTGTGGCCTCATTTACAAGCTGGGCCCTGAGTCTATCTGGGGGAAGGGGCTCTATGCTTACAAAGATAGCTGAATTAGGGGTCAGCAGCCCTCCAAGGATGAATCACAGTGTCTTGGAAGGTTGCCTTCTGATTCAGGAAACACCCCCCCCCCCCCCCCCCCACACACACACACACGGTCTCAAGCCCTCCCTAGAAGCCAGGGAGATGTAGTCCCTGCCACACACCAAGGTTAATGGCCTCAGCCAGTGGGGGGCCAGGGGTAGGTACCTGAGTCCTCCATGAACACTTCTTCCAGGCAGCTTTGAGCTTCCCAGGGTATGCTCTATCCCTCCCCTGGTGGTGACAGAGCTGGGGCTGGGCCAGGCCAGGGCAAAGCTGGTGACATCATGAAAAGAGCTTTGCCAGTACTTTCCCGACCTCGGAAACCCCAGCATCCCGCTCCAGGAACTGGCCTGCGGCACTGGCTTTGGCTGGCTGCCCCAGGAGTGTGGCAGGGAGGCCCGGAGGGCCCCCCCACCCACCCTGCTGCAGCGTCTGCTCCTGAGGTCTCTTTCCTTCCAGAGCCTTCCAGGGATCCTGGGCCAGTGTGAGAACCAGCGGGGTCAGTTCCTCCACCCCACTCCTGCCCTCTCCTTTACTGCAAGAAAAATAAACAGCTGTCCTGCTTCTGAGACTGGAAACCCCACCACAGTGTGGCCTCTGCTGAGCCCAGCTGTGGGCTGACTCACAGCCTGCCTGGGTGGGGGCAGCACACAGGGCCCAGAGCTGCCCCAGGAGCCCCCTCAGAGACCTTGGGCCAGGCCCATGCCTCTCCAAGCCCCACCATCTTGCCTCTGCCTGGCGGGCAGGAGGAAGCGTCCATTCCAGGACACCTGGACTGAGCCACACACATCTTGAATTCCCTCCAGTCAGCCCCTGACCTCTTTCTCTCTCCAGTGGCATCCCGAGATCAATCTGGAGGCCAGAGCTACACCTGACCTGTCTACGGTGTGGTTAGAAAGGAAAGCTGGAAGAAGAGCATTGGTGTGGTTCAGGGTCTCCTGAAGGCCTCACATGGGACAAGAAAACAAATGACTGTTAACAACGGTGGAATGGGGCCAGAGGTCTTACAAGCCCTTGACGATCCACCATCAGGGTCATGCCCTCTATACCACCAGTCCGTCCTTTCTTCCTGCCTTCCTCCCTCTTCTCCCCTATAACCCTCAGTCTCTCCGGCTAGCAAGATGCAATGGCAGCTTGCACCACCCTGTAACCATGGTGGGGGGGGGGGGGACTCTTGTCCCTCAAGTCAGTGGTCAGCCAACCCATGTGCCCGAGATGGGAGATAGGAGAAGGGTCTTCCACTCTGCCAGAGGTGTTCTGTAGCTGGTGTCAACGCAGAGGGAGGATAGTGGTGTCAGGGTGCCAGCCCAGGACAGCAGGCCTCTTTGCCCTAAGGGGAGATGTGGGGAGCGCCAAGGCTTCCCAGCTGATGGAGGAGCTGGAGGCTTAGCAGAGGACCTGGTGGGGCAGGGGCCCAAGCAGAGGATGACCTAAGCCCTGCTGGGTTCCCACGCTGGACAGCAGGGCAGGTGTGGCCTTGGGGTCAGCAAACGGCAGGAGGCTCGGGAAAGCCCGGTGTCTGGCCTGGCGGGCAGGAACATCAACCAATTAACCTGTAATCGCCCAGGGAGAAGCTAAGAGGATTTGCCTTTTGTCCGGCTAATTATTCTGCACCAACACTTTCCCTTTCCTGAGAGCTCAAGCCCTCTGCAGAACTTTAATTAAAAAGAAGCCGCTTTCTCAGGGTGGAGCTGCCGGCCTCTAGCCTTTGCTGATGGTCTGGGCATCGTCTCTGAGCTCCTGCCCCCCGCCCCCAGAAAACTCTTGCCTACCCCACCCCCAATGCTGTCAGGCCCCTCGGGTCCCCTCTAGCCCTCTAGTTCCTCCCAGAGCAGAACTCATCCACCTATGGCTGTGTGATCTGATAGGGAGATGGGATCTTAAGGAATCTCCTGGGACCCCATACCTCCTGACCGAAGAATGACTGCTTCCTGGGCACCTCAGACCTTCAGGGGACAGGCAGGGCCTTTGGGTTTAGCAAGTGATGTTGAGGTCTGCGTGTTTTCCAGGACCTGAGCAGAGCCCATAGTCCTTACCTCCACCAGTCTAGAGTCCTACTGAACACTCAGAAGATTGCTCCAAAGGGATGATGACATAGCTTGCCCCCTTAGAGCAAGGCTGTGCTGGGTTCGCAAGCCTCAAGATTTCTTGCACACACACACCCCACCCCCCAAGATAGGTATAAGCACCCATCACTCCCCTAGGGAAAAGACAAGCCAAGAGTGTACTTCTGCCTTCTCCATGTCTCTAACAGCTTTTCTTTGGGTTGCTAGGATTCGGGGAGTGCCAGGAGCTGCTGTGGCACCCTTTGGCCCCCAGAGGCCTGTGACCTACATGAAATTGGACTTCCGGGGCTAAAGATGGGCCTTTTGTCCATTCCTGCAGGTTCTCCCTGAGATGAGCAGGAAATTTATTCAGTTCATCTGTCACAGGTTAACTGTCCGGTCCCTGGCATTCGAGAACATGAATGAAGGCTGCCTGTATGCCTCCTGTGTGCTATAGGGGTTGATCCATGTGGAAGATAATCCCACTTGTAGATGAAGAAACTGAGGCTTGGAGTGCTGAAGAGGTGGGGGATTACCAAGTGCTGACCTGAAGGCCACATTCTCTCCGTATGCCCCACTCAATCCCTGGACTGTGGTTCACAGACTCACCAGGCCAGCCAGTTGCAGCTCCGGGGGTGGGGGTGGGCTTGAAGGGAGGGAAGGATCCTGTTCACAGCCCCTGGAGCTCTCTCTGGGAGACCCATCCTGGAGCTTCCTTGGGCAAAAGAGGACCAGCCGATGGTGTGTGTGTGTGTGTGTGTGTGTGTGTGTGTGTGTGTGTGTGTGTAAAAAAGGACCAGTCGATGAATGGTGTGTCTGTGTGTGCATGTATGTGTGTATGTATATGTGTGTATATGTGTGTGTGTATGTATGTCTCTCTCTCTCTCTCTCTCTCTCTCTGTGTGTGTGTGTGTGTGTGTGTGTGTGTGTGTGTGTGTGTGTGTGTTTGATGGGTAGGTTAACAAGAGGAATGTTCAGATCCTGTGATTTTGAATGAGGTTTTGTTTGTTTAGTTTGGTTTTTTTGTTTATGTTTGTTTGTTTGTTTGTTTGTTTTTTGAGAAAGAGTCTCACTTTGTAGAGCTGAATAACCTGAAACTCCTTAAGTAGACCAACCTGGACTTTAACTGGAGATCCACCTGCCTCTACCTCCTCCTTGTTATTATCATCATTGGGCTGGAGAGATGGCTCGGTGGGTAAGAGCACTGACTGCTCTTCTAGAGGTCCTGAGTTCAATTCCCAGCAACCACATGGTGGCTCACAACCATCTGTAATGAGATCTGATGCCCTCTTCTGGTGTGGCTGAAGACAGCAACAGTGTACTCATTATTATTATTATTATGTTTATGTTTATGTTTATGGGTCCAGGTGCCACAGGGAGGCCAGAGAACGATTTGGAAAATCTTGTTCTATCCCTCTCTGCCTCCTTCTCTTGAGACTCCCGACTCTGGAGCTCGGAGGGTCACCAGTCTCACTGACGGCTCAATTCCCCTTCCAGACAGCGCTGAGGTCACAGACGTGCACACATCACATCTGGCTTTTAATTTGGGTTCTGAGGATCCCTGTGCTTACACAACAAGCATTCCTCCTGGCTGAGCCATCTCCTTAGACCATTGGTGGTTGCTGTGTTTTGAGAGAGGCTGTAACTGCAGAACTTAGGTTGACCTTGACCTCTTGGTGATCCTCCTGCCTCAGCCCCATGAGTACTGGGATTACAGGTGGGCCACCATGCCTGGATAACTCTCTCATGCATTGGCAGGCCTGGGGCATTCACTGCTGTGACCCTCTAGGAGAGACCTTCCCATGGAAGCCATGAGTAGTTTCTCCTTGAGGTTTGGTTTGTCCCTAGATAAGTTTGCTTTCCGGGCCCTCTAGCTATTGAACCAGTGTGTGGAAAACACCGTGTATAGTCTCCACAGCCCACAGCCCTGCTGTGCCTTAGACTCTGTCCTGGGCAGAAGTGATGATACATCAACCACTATCCCCAGCCCAGCAGAGACAATGGCTTCAGAAGAGGCCTGGGGAAGAGAGGACAGCTACAGAACTGTTCCAGGCAGAGGACATAGGCCAGGCAAGAGTCTTGTCCCATGACAACTGAAGGGGGCAGAGGGCAAATGCAGGCTTGAAGGTGTCAGAGAAGACTTAAGGTGGTGGCTTGGCCCAGCTTCCATGTTCTAGTCATCTCCCTGAGTGGTAACAGGGACAGAGTTGAGGAAATGCAGGGACAAGGGACAGATTTGAATAGGGAAGCAACTGAGATAGATGTGCCTGCTCCATGGATGGGTAAGGATTGGGGGGCCGGGAGACTGATGGGAGTCAGACGGTCCTGAAGAAGAGAGAGTACGAAGAGCCACTGTCTACCGGACATACCCTTGGCACCAACATTGTCCAGCCATGGTAAACACCGCCTGGCATCCTTTGCTAACCAACAGGCCCAGAGATGTTCACCCAGCCACCCTCTACCTTCAGTGTGACAGAGCCCACTTCTCCTCATCAAGACCCTTTCATCCCTCCTGCTAGGCTGTGCGCTTCAGCCATGAGCCTTGATTGCCTCTCCAAACCTAAACTGTAGGGGCAGCAGCCACTAGTGTTTGATGGATACTAAGTCCTTCACTGAGGGAGAGCCCGTGTGTGGTCTGTGTGAGACTGTGAATCACAGACTTAATAAACACAGTGGGTCTGATCCCCAAACCCAAGAGTGTTCCCCTGTATGGATGGTACATACAACTCTTCTCAGGATGCTGACAGGGCCCCAGCTTTTCTTAAGTGGTTGCTGTCAAGATATTACGGACTCCTATGAGGAAGTCCAGAGATAAGCTAAGGACAGACAATGGCAAAGGCCATGCCAGTGGCGACCACAGAGAGGGACCAAAGGACGTGTCCTTGAAGATTGCACCAGTGCAGCCACAGCCGGGGAGGGACCTTAGTTCTGGACCTGGACAGAGCAGACCCACCATGAGAGTGGAAGGATTTCTTGACATCAGAGGCTGCTTTGAGACCCTGAGTTTTGGACATTTTATTCCAGGACTCCAAGGAGCAAACACCTTTCCTTGTTTCTGAGGTGGTCTGTACGTGGACTGGTATCATTCTCCTAGCATGGAGGTTCGTCTAAACCTCTCAGACCCTTCCTGAAGCCAGAGCTCCTTGGCACCCCAGTCTTGATGGAATCCTCACTTTGAAAACTCTCCTGACCGTCAGTTTCCTATAGCTCAGGAGAAGACCACCGGAGCAGGACCTGATGAAGGGTGCCTGCACTCCTGAAGTGAATGATAGATAGCTCTACACTGCAGGAAGTCCCCAGCAGGTGGGCTCCTGGGGAGGAGGGTGCCTGGTTAACCTCAGCCCATGGGATGCCCAAGCACGACCAGAAGGGGTGCTGGGTGGGACAGGAGGGTCAGGTTTGGGGGGGATGGGTGAGGTAGAGGGCAAGCAGCCTGACTGCTTCAGGAAACGTTGGCCCTCCACGGGTCTACCTTGGTCTCCCTGGAATGAGGCTGTGCCAGGCAGCCTTGGGCACAGGCGAGGCTTCTTCTGAACCCCTGCATTCAGGCAGACGCTTACTTCAGTCCCCAAACCAGCCAGCTGCCACCCAAGCCCTTTTAAGAATAAAAACAAATATTTGTTAGGCGTGTTGTGTGTGCTAGGGTTGAGTTTTTCTTTTTCTTTCTCTTTCTTTTCTTTTTTTTCCCTTGGGGCTAAAAATAGAAATGTCTTGGGTCCCATCCCTGTGGGGAGCCCTCCCAACCCGCCGCCTGGTGCAGAGTCTGGTTTGGCCTCTGCAGTATGCCAGCTTTGATTTCACTGTCAGTTGGAGGGAGGAAAGGTTTTGGAAAATGGTGACAGTCTGAGGTTGCCCATCTGGATGGATCACAAGGGAGATTTAGTTCTACAGGGCTGTGCACACCCAGATGTGTAAGGGGCAGAGGGACCCAGAGAAGGGCTCGGACACCATTTCCCAATAAGAGATGTCTTAGCAAGGCCAGAGGGGTGACTCAGTGAAGGAGAGGGGTGTCTCAAAGTATACAGCAAAAGCCAGGAGTCATACTGGGCTGCTGTGT
>JADRCD010205626.1:0-34691 GCA_019843815.1 Montemys delectorum | reverse complement strand
GAGAGAGAGAGAGAGAGAGAGAGAGAGAGAGAGAGAGAGAGAGAGAGAGAGAGAGAGGGGGGGAGAAGGGAAAAATAACGAAAAATTTAATAAACTAAAATTAACCAAATCTTTAAATACATATTAGTTTGTGTATATGTGTGTGTGTAGGTGAACTGAAACTTTTGTCAGTGATGAAATAACCTCATGGGAAAACTAAAATTAGCTTACATAAATTAGCTTTCAATAATATTTTCAACATTATTGATAATTTTGTTCTTTATTCTTTAAAGAGTGAAGAAAAATATTTACAGTTAAATGCTAAAAATTCAGAATTTGGTTAGCTCAGAACTTGTCTTGAAGCACTAGGAGTGGCACATGGAGCTCCAGGGTGCAGTCACACTTTGCTATAGACACACATGTGCTCCCTGCAGGAACTAGGAGTTTATGTGCACTGGTGTTAACCATTAATTTCTTTCTGTGTTAAATATTATGTAGCATAGAAAACAATTTAAATTACTGGAGACATATGTCTTAGTCTCATTGTAGCAAATGCATAATGATAAAGAGTTTACATTGCTGTGAAACGTGGTTGGTTGTTGCTCTTTAATTGGCCTATGGAGCATAGTAGATGAACGTCACAAGGATGCTTTTTTGGGCAAACAGTACTAATTCTCTGAAGTGAGAACTTTTGATTTGGCTGGAGACTCAGTTGTGTTATGTGATGTTTTTCTGGAAGCTGTCTTATGAGACGAGGTACTGTTGAAGCAGAGACATTCAGCGATGTTTTGCTGAAAGCACATGTGGCATTTTTCTGGAAGCTGGCTGGTGAGAGGGCATGTAGTTTTTGCTGGAGCAGTCACTTGAGAAGACGCATGCGTGCGATTCGGAAGAATGTATGTATAGTGCAACAGACAGTGGGCAATGCTCTGGCATTGGTTCACCTCGCTGGTCTTCCTTGAGCTTCACCTTGCTGGTAATTGCTGATGAAGCTCTGGCATAGGTTTGCCTTGCTTTCTTCGCTGACCTTCATAATGAAAAGCACACCAAAGAACTTCCGGTGTTGTTTCATCTGGTTCTTGACACTTTGTCAGACTCAGACGGTAAAGTAGAACCTTGTAGTTTTGGATTGAGTTACTGCTGCTGATTCATGTTTAGTATTTTGCTAGTGGACTTGTTCTATTAGCCATTTTACTCTCCTACCTTTGGTCAGTGAGCTATAAGAGTGGTAGAATCTATTTTAAGAAATCTTATAAGGTATGTTTTGAAAAATATAAGCCTACAAGCCTCTTCATTTTTTTTTCAATTTGAGTACTAAAGAAAATGCTTATTTTCTCCATACCTTTTAATTTTCTACTATCAGTCATGTTAAGTTTTTCTCAAGAGCATAGTTCTGTGCCATTGTGACTGATGTACCTGTTAAGCTCAATAAATACGTTTTTGGTAAAGCAATTTATTTGGTTTATGGTTCTATAGGGATAGAATCCATTATGGTATAGACAGCATTAAAGCAGGCAACAGGAAACTGGAGCAGGAAATAAGTCCTCAGAGCTCATGCTGGAATTATGCTACAATGAAGGGAGAGAAACTGTAAATACCACTAGCCTTGAAATTCTCAAAGCCCCCCTCCAGGGACATACTTCTTCCAAAAGACTATAAACCTCTGAAATCTCCCTAAATAGCACCACCAACTAGTGACCAAGTATTCAAATGCCAAAACTACAAACTATAGGTTGAACTGAAATTAAAATAGTTATTTCTTATTTTTATTATGCCTAACTTTCTTGATGTTTTACCACACTATGCCTGAGATATGATTTAACTAATCTCATATCTGAACATTTGTTAAAATTTTTTAAATGATGGAGCTTTTTAAGTTATGTTTTAAGTTATCTTTACTAGATTGTTAGAATAATTAATTCATTAATATTCAAGTTTTGCTGTAATTGGATCCTATAAAAACTAGAGCTATTTAGAATGAACTCAGAAAATCCTTGTGCTTTCAATGATTTTTGTCTCCAAGGACTAGTAAATTGTCTTTGTAAAAGGTCAGTTTTAACAATAACAAATAAAACTTGAAGGAAAAAAGAAAAAATATCCAGTCTCATTACTTCTTAAAATAAATCCCCATTAGAAAACTAAAAAGAAGGGAGTAATGTAAAGATGAAATTTCTGATTTATATCAATGATGTACATATAATTCATTACAAGGCAAGGACAAGTTTCCAAGATATCACTTCAGTCTAAATGACAGCTATTGTTCATGCATTGAATTAGACCAACTCACTCCAAATAATCCAGCTGTTATGCAAACATGGTCTGTTCATGCACTGGAGACACTTCCTCACTGTTGTAAAAAACGGCCATTGCGCAGAAAATCCTTTGCTGCAGTTGAGTTCAAATCCCCCAATTAGATGGTGAAAATTATTCATGTATTGTCAATAGGTGAGCCAAATTTTGCATCACAAATCTGATTTATGTCACTGAATCTTGTTAGGAAAAAGTCAAAAGCTCAAAAATTTTGCAAAATATACAGTGTTCCACAACATTTTATTTTCTTATACAATCTGTCTATATACTTCATAGTTGGTGTTTTATCTCCCTGCATTTTCTACAAGAGGATTTTTTAAAAATATTTATGAATAACATTTACATGAAAATACCTAAAATGGTACTTTTCTTTATGAGAAAATATTTAGAAGATGTTTTCATTATTTGAAAATATATTTTTGCTTATATATAAAAATACAGCTTATCCACATTTAATTTAAAGATATATAGAAATTATTTAGTATATTTATATAATTCAAATAATTCTATCATTTCTCTCTCTCTTACTCCTACCAATGCCCCTTGCTCCTTTTCAAATTCATGGCCTCTCAAAAATTATTTTATTATGCAAATATTTGTTTGAGTGAATATATAAATACAACATACCGAATTTAGTGTTGCTTATATGTAGACATTTTAGCCCTGACTACTGGTTTTAAATACATAATATTTATGCTTATTTCTGGGAAAGACTAATTCTGACTCCCTTAGCCATCCTTAATTGTGTAAAGCTCTTCACTTAGATATAGGACCTATTGAGAATTATTTTCATTTGTGTTGGCATGTGAACAGTTGTCATTGTGTAAATTTTATAGGTATAGCTCCCCTGTCATACCTAGAAGACCTTGTATTACAACTAACTTCCAGGTTTCTGACTCTTACAATCCTGCTGGCCTGTTTTTCACAATGTTCCCTGAGCCTTAGTATATTAGTTAGTGTGTCCATTGTTGTAAAGAGACACCATAACCAAAGCAACTCTTATAAAGAACAACATTTATATGGGGCTGGCTTGCTGGTTCTGAGGTTCATTCAGTCCATTATCATCAAGAAAGGAAGTATGGCAACATCCAGGCAGGCTTGTTGCTGTAACAGATAAGAGTCTTGATCCAACTGCATCCAAGAGAAGACTGACTCCCATGTAGTTAGGAGGAAGGTCTCAAAGCCCAGCCCCACAGAGACATACTTCCCCTAATAAGGCCATACCTCCTAATAATTCCACTCCTTGAGCCAAACATATTCAAACCACCATATTCTACTCCCTGGCCCCCATAAGTCTATGGGGACAATACCTAGGAATAGCATCAAATAAAATACATCCAGTTCAATTTCAAAAGTCCCATAGTCTATAACAGTCTCTACAATGTCAAAAGTCCAAAGTTCAAACTCTGTTATGAGATTCATGCAATCTCTAAACTGTAATCCATTAAGAAATCAAAATAAGAAAATCAGATCATATACCTTCAATATCATGCAGGGTATACATTACCATTCCAAAACATCAATGATGAGGAAATATTGGACCAAAGCAAGACAAAAAATAACAGCTTAGCCCCAAACTCCAAGTTTCCATGACCTATGTTAAAGCACTCTTCATATCTTCAATTTTATTCATCCTTGTTGGTATCTGTTGACAGCTCTGGCAATCAGCAGCAACAAATTTCATTCTCTTGGGCTGGTTCTACTTCCTGTTAGTAGCTTTCCTTGGCATGTATACCATGACTGTGCAGCTTCTTGTTCCAGTGTTTGGGATCCACATGTGAACTTCTGAGCTTCTCCAGAGGGCTTGGGTCACTTCTCCATCCCTGCCCTCTGTAGCACTCTGGTCAACTCCACTCCACTGCTGCTGCTCTTCTTGGTGATCATTCCATGTTATTGGCATCTCTAATTCACTGGAGTCTTCCTCTGCAACTAGGCTTCACCAACAACCTATTCTAGGCTCTATTCTTGGTGCTAAGCCTCAGAGTCTTTGCATGAACCCTTCAGTCTTGAGCCATCAATTCCAACTGAGGCTGCACCTCCACCAATGGCCTTCCCTGCCCTCACACAGTGCCAAGTCTTAACTGCTCTTACTGTCCCCTGCATGCTTTCAAAACCAGTACCACCTGGGTTGTTCTTACACATTTCCAAGTCCAGCTCAAGCATGAGATACAACCTTGACTATCTCTGGAACATAGCTTCTTTGTGTTCCCAGAAAACACTTCCCAGAGACTTCACCCCAGTGATGCTGGGATCTTCTTAATCACTGCTAATTTCTTAGTTCCATTTACTCAGCATTAATTGTCCAAGGAGTCCCTTCTATTTGTAACTCTAAAGTCAGAGCCATGTGGTTTAAGCTGGCTAGTTCTATTGCTTTCTGGGGATGGAAAATGTCCCCCTTGTTCTCTTATATTCCTCACTGCCTAAGTCTAGCTGTCCTGGAACTTGCTTTGTAAACTGACCTTGAACTCAGAGATCTGCATGGCTGTGTTTTCTGGATGCTGGGATTAAAGTTGTGTACCATCACACCTGGATTTAAGTTTTTCTTCTCTTTGAACTCCATCTGTTCCAGGCTAACCTTGAACTCAGAGATCTACTTGCTTGCCTTTGTCTCCTGGGATTAAAAGTACGTAGCATGATACCTGGTCTTAAGCTTTTCATGGCCATCACTCCTCAAAATTTAGATCAAAAAATTGTGCCCTCTATTTTTGAATTGTGGTTCATTCCAAATTAAAAGTCCAAATGAAAATAATAACCAAGTCGCTTGTTCAACTGCAAAAGCATAAACAAGAAGCTTAGCTGGGTGGGATCTTACCACCCCCTTAATTAAGGGTCACCACTTCCTTAATCTGTTTAAATCCTTGATTCAGCTCAATTCTACTTCCTGGTGGCCTGTTTTTCTTTGAACCATACATTTTGTATATTTTTTTTCTTTTAAAGCTTGCTATGCTTAATCAAAATATTCTCCATGAGGCTAAACCAGAGAACAAAGTCTCTGCTGGGCTTTTATTGAGGTTTCCTTTGTCAAAACAGTTAATATTACCAAAATATCACAAAAAAAGCAGTCTCTAGGCTGCATACTGAAATTCTCTTCCACTGAATCTTCTTGGGCCAGGTCTGTATAGTCCAAATCGCTCTCAGCACCAATATCTTCACATTCTTACTAGGATGGCCCACTAAACCCCACTTAAAGGATTCCACTGTTTTCCAAAGTCCCCAAATCCACATTCTTCTCAACAAAAGTATGGTCAGGCCTGCCCATACTTGGTAACCCAGTCCCTGTTACCAATTTCTGTAAAGAGACACCAGCGTGAAGGCAAATCTAACAAAGAACAAAATTCAGTTGAGGCTGGCTTACTGGTTCTGAGGTTCAGTGCATTATCATCAGTAGAGGAAGCATGACAGCATCCAGGCAGACATGGTACCAGAGGAGCTGAGAGGTCTACATCTCGATCTGATTGCATCCAGAAGAAGATTGACTCCCCTGTGACTAGTAGGAGGGTCTCAAAATCTACCCCTACAGTGATACACTTCCTGTAAGAATGTCACACCTCCTAATAGTGTCATTCCTTGGGCCAAACATATTCAAACAACCACACACAGGCATACGGATGTTATAGCTGGAGCTGAGCACCCCATGGTCAGTTATTCCTTGCATTTTGCCTAGTTGTAGATTTTTGAAATGTTCTCGGTCTGTGGCATAAAGAAGCTTCTTGGATTAGTAAGGTGTAGAAACTACACTTAATTTGTAGGGTAGAAGGGTGAGTAGAAGAGCACATTTAGATTATACTGGTTTAGAAAAGTATAGTCAGGAGGAGGTTCTTCGCTATGATCCGTGACCTCCCTAGCTACAAGTATTTGGCTAGTTTTATAATACCAGGCATTATTTCCCTCTTATTGAGTGGGACACAAATCTAACTGGATAGACAAGACGTAAGTGCCACTATTGTACCTTTTGGTCTTTGTTCTGAGTCATAAGCATCATAGCTGAGTATGGCAGTTGATCACTTTCTTGTACTAGCAGCTTGCATAACACCTTTAGCTCTACGAAAGCTATCCTGTAGGGAGGATGATTTCAGGTCAGATCCAGTTGGAATCCTCAGGACCTTGTGTCTAAATTGCATGGTGTATTCAGCAATTGAGTCTTAACATTCAACCTTTGGAAGGTAATTGCCTAATCATTTGGAGAGACTCTTGAAGTTCCTTGTCCAGCAACTTGAAAAGAGATTTCTTATACCTCACACAGGGATTTTTGTTAATCTATGACACTTTGAAGAGACATACACACCCTATGTAGAAATAATATATAATTTTAGCTAAATATAGCATAGGGCAATTCTTGGTGTATTCAGAACAACAGTATTTAGTGTGCTTTCCTTTCTCAAACTTAGTTTTCCACATTCTTACTTTTACAGCAGGTATTGCCTTTTAAACATAATATCATATTTTCTTTTTATATTTTGCTCTTAGGAACATTTAAATTTAAGATCATTATATATAATCTGAGACAACAACAATAACAAAGCACAGCAAATGATTTCCATGGTGCAGTTCTTTTTTCAGTCACAAAGCAATAAGTAAAAAGATAGTGAGAGGAGGAAGATCCTGTGATTTGGACTATCCAGCATATGCAATGCACCTCCTCATGAGGCCTAAGATGATTCTATTATGGTAATAACTATGGTTACATTCAACGATGATTGGTAAGATCAGTAGAGGATATGGAATAAATGTTCTCTCAGCATGGAGGAAAAGAAATCTTAGAAGGACTAGGAAAACTGCAAAAGCCTTGAGAAAGTGCATAGCATATTGGGATATGTTCAAACAATTCATGGTGTTGTAATTGAAAAGCATAGAGATACATGTAGACAATAGAGATGTTATGAAGATAAAGGACAAAACATTCAATCTGTAGGACTTTGCCATTGTTTTGGAGGTAGTCAGAAAAATGCTACAGTCAGGAATAGGGACTGGACATACTAACATGTAATAAAGGAGATCACGAGGACTACGTATGACAAAACAATATCCTGACAGGAAGTGAAAAAGAGTTAATGAAAGAAGAGTAGGTACAGAGAAAGGTTATTTAGTACTTAACCAATGGAAGCAATGCTTAATGATTACAGTAATGAAATTATTGTTAAATAATTGAAAATATCAAAAAGAGTACATAAGTGCAAAAAGACTTGATCATTAGTATGTATGTCAGCATAGACTAGATAAGACAGATTCTGAACTGTATTCCTATTCGGCTGTGGAAATTTTATATCACTTACTAGAAGATGAGCAAAGTAGAGAAGGATAAAGAAGTCTATTTTTAAAGTGTTTGATTTTTACTTTGAAACCAGGTGCTAGTAGAGCAACACAACAGAGATGTCCCCAGGCAATCTAAAGATAATGAGAATGACCTAGGGCAGAGATGTCCTTTTTGAAGTAAATGATGCATGGTTTGTAAGAAAAGCCACTATACAGGATTTTTTTTTTTAAAATACACACACACACACATACACACACACACACACACACACACACACACACAGTGTTAGAAAACACAAGAATTTCCAGTTGGAGATATAGGAGAAAAATAATTTAAACCTGAAATATATGATTATTTTCATCTGAAAATTTTATTTAATCATAGTTGCCTTTTCCATTAAGTTCTAATAAAAAAAAGCCTAAATTAACTCTGGAATTTGAATTTCAATCCAGTTCAGTTTATATTCTTGCTATTCTGAAAATGAAAAAAAACAAACAAATTTAAGCCACTGCCATTTAATATTGATCACTCAGCTAATACAAAGACTAATGACTGGTCAAAATGCAGAGAAATAGTAGACTGTTCAGCTCCAAAGGGAGCATCCATGTCACACATCTCACCAGGTTTAAGGAGCACCACAAAGCAAGGTATGGAAGACTGTCCTGACTAGTGTTTCATCAACTTGCCACATGGCAAAGTCATCTTGGAAGAGGTATCTTCAGCTGAAAAACTGCCTCCCACCAGACTGGTCTGTCTGCATTTCTTCATTCATAATTTATGTGGGATGGCCTAGAATAGAATAGTTTAGTTTAGATGATGGCAGCCCTGCTCAGATGTTCCTGAGTTCTATAGAAAAGCAAACTGAGCATGCCTTCTAGGAGCAATCCAGAAAACACCATTTCTCCATGGCTTCTTCAGTGCCTGCCTCCAGGATTCTGCACTGAGTTCATACTCTGCCTCCCCAACTGATGAAACACAAAATAATCGCTTTTCTTCCCAATTTGCTTTCGTTCAGGTGTTTTATCACAACAGCAGAAACCTTAGCTATAATTCCTGGAAGAGCCAGAGGTTGGAGGACTACAGGGAAACAATGCCTTCTGGATCTGACATGAATTCATTACAACTTCACTTGTTTACACATGATGCACAAGATCAAGCCAGTAAATAGTCCAGAATGGCTGAGGGAGAAAGTCAAAAGCTACCTCCTGTCCCATCTGTGGAGCTATTGGCGATTATTGAAGTTGTTAAGTCTGTAAAATAGGACTTATTCTTTTAAAAATTGGCAAATATTAAGAAACAAAGACATCATTGTATAGAATTCAGACATTGCCAGTAGTTAAAACAGCAAAAAAATAAAAAATAAAAAATAAAGGAGAAATAATTATTTCTTTTTTTTTTTGGCATGAGTTACTTTATTTTATTTTTTATTAGATATTTTCTTTATTTACATATCATGTGATATCTCCTTTCCCAGTTTCCCCACCAAAAAAAGAAATAAAATAAAATAAAAACAAAAACAAAAATAAACCCCTGTTCCCTCCCCTTACATATTGAGACAATGATAGAATTGCATCATTTTATCTTCACTTTTTTCTCTCCAATCTCTCTGATGTAAACCACTCCTTGTTCTTTTATAATTCATGGCCTCCTTTTATATTACTGGAAATATATACATATACATATATGTGTGTGTGTGTGTGTGTGTGTATATGTGTGTGTGTACATATATACACACATATATATATGTACATACATATATATTTATATTACCTGTGTATATATCTATGAATATATAGCTAATATATATACATATATAAATGCATATTACATATACATAATACATTTAGAAATACATATGCATTTAGAAAATTAGGAATGTATATTATATAACATACATATATAATATATGTGATATATGTATAATATAATATATAATATACATATAGGATATGTGTAATGTATATAATATTATATAATGTATATATCTTATACATATACATTTCAATTTTCTAAATGTAACCTACTAAGTCAGTGTAATGTTACTTATACATATATTTTCAGGGTTGATGATTTGTTACTGTATAAACAATTGTCATGTCCTTCCCTGGGAAAAACCTACTTGCCTCTAGGTGTGTGTGTGTGTGTGTGTGTGTGTGTGTGTGTGTGTATGTGTAGGCTTGAGGTCTCATGAGCCTTCATCCATCTATGCTTGCATGTCTATTGTTGTTGTACTTATTCAGTTCATGTTAGGGACGACACTATGGTATGACTTTATGGTTAGAGCTTATGACAATAATAAACAGAGGCTGACAGAGAACAAAAGGCTTGCAGACTCTAAGTACTCATCATCTGTAAGTCTCTTTCTCAGTACATGTTTGTAATATATCCTCCAATTTTGAGCTGGTTAGAAAGGAAAAGTGCACTGAATTTCTCTTAATCTGACTCTTGAAGCAATGCAGTTATTAGGTCTGTATGTCCAAATGTTGCTTCAGGCTCAGCAGGAGACACCAGCCAGTGAGAAAGGAGGTTCATTTGCATGGAAAGACAGAAATCACACTCCTTTTTTCCTCTAACATTTTGCCAGGACAAAAGCCTATAAGTAAAGGTTTCAAAAATTTATTTAGCTAGTATTCTAGTTCAGTAGCATTTACTTTAGAAAAATCTAGTTTGGTCATTAAATATCAAAACATTCTGATCCTCTAAGTTCGAAGTGGTAGAAGTTTGATATTTTATGAATTTGAAGATTAAAATGTCTAGAATTTTCTGGAAAGGTTTTTAGATTTTTGCATATTTATAAGTTAAAATTTTATTGAAGCAAGAGTATATTAAAGTGTATTATTTGAACTAAGACCCTTGAAAGCTTGTGAACAGATATTGTGCTCAATGGTATTATAATTTTCAAATTGAAAAAGTATCAGAGTGGGAATTTGGTAAAATGTATAAAAACCTCATACAAAGATTAATGCTCATAATATACCCCCATCATTTGTTAATTCACATACTGTGTGTTTTCAGGATAGCATTCAATATCAAGGTGTTTCTGTGAAATGTCGAGTGTAGCAGTGTAAGTGTTAACTTGTTCTCTGGTATCTGAAAATTTGAAGAGAAATTGAAGCATGGGGGTGTCAGTTTTTCTTTATTCTCAGTTTCTTAGACTTAGTAAGTTTCAGCATTCAATTATTTACTCAAATGCTATTCATTATTTGAATACCCCATCTCTCATCAGCTAAAGAAAATCAACTCAAAATTTAAACATAAAACCTGGAGCCTGTTAAACCACTAAGAAGAAAAAAAAAAAAAACAAAGGATAAAAGGAAATAAACATTTCAGAATTTTGGAATTTGCAAGGATGTTTTAAATGTGAAATTAAACTACAAAAAGGAAAATATAGAAATGGATAACAAGGTACATTAAACTTGAAAACTTCAGCACAGCAAAGCAAGAAACAAGGGAGTAAACTACCATTTCACAGAAATAAAAACAATATTTGTGACAAAAGACTGACGACTAAAATAAATTAGGAACTTCAAAAAGCACTAGAAACAAATTCCATATAATCCTCTTTCAAATTCACAACATAACTAAATACACATTTTTCATAAGAAGAAATATATATGGTAACCAGATACATGGAAATGTTTATGTGCTTGTGTGTGTGTGTCTGTGTGTGTGTGTGTGTGTGTGTGTGTGCGCGCGTGTGTATTTTACTGGTTGTCAGGGAAATAAAATCAAAAGCAAAATGAAGTATCAAATATTGATTGGGCTATGGGAAGGCAGCCCTTGTACACTTCTTCTGGACAAATGTATGTGTAAGTTTACAGATAGTGTAAAAAACGATATAGAGGTTCCCCATAAAGAATTAGAGTACTACGGAGGTACAGAGATACATTTCATCCAAAATAGACAATGCAACCAATTTTTTCATGCTAACTAAAAAAAAATTAAACAATTCTTTTTTAAAAAATAGAAATAGCATATCATCAAGGAATGTCACTACACGATACATTTTTTTTAAATGAAATCAGTGTGCCTAAGAAGGCACTGAACTTCATGCTTCCTGTAGCACTATTCACAACAGTCAAGGAAATAAAAGATGCTGAATATCCAGCAATTGATGAATGGAAAAGGAATGAGATATGTATACAGACTAGAATAGATTCAGCTATGGAGAGAAAGAAAATCTGCTATTGTGGCAATATACATAGAACTGATTAATGGTCATTACTTTAAGCAAAGCAATCCAGGCACATGAAGGCAATTGCTATATGATCTAACTCATATATGGATTTTTTAAATGTGACTGGAGAGTCACTAAGAGTGATTAAGAGCATTTACTACTCGTCTAGAACAAAGTTTCTCAACCCTTTAATACAGTTCTTCATATTGTAGTGGTCCCCTAGCATAAAATTTATTTGTGTTGCTACTTCATAACTGCAATTTTGCTACTGTTATAAATCATAATGTAATATACATGTTTTCCAATGGTCTTTTGAGGGTATGCTCCACAGGTTAAGAACCTTTGTACTGCCTGATCTGGACTCATGTAACAAGCTCCAATATCTGGCTGCTTACAACTGTCTGTAACTCTGGTTCCAAGTGTTCTCATGCAGTCTTCTGGTTTCTATGGGAAGCCATCCATAAGTGCTATACATACATATACTCATTCACACAATCACGTAAAATAAATCTTAACATTGATGTTATAGAAATTGAGGCTAGGATAGTGTTTACTACACATATGAGTGGACACTATGTTATATTTAGATTAGAATGAAGATAAGAGGATTCAGTGAGATTTTGAAAGCAAAATCACTTTTTGTTTTTCTGTAATTCATAAGGATATCTTCAGCACAGGAAAGTTTAAAGAACACAGGGTACACATATGTGGGAAAGAATCTGTGAAATGAAATATATTTTAATTATTAATGCTAACATTTACATTAAGAATTATATTAATCATCAAATATTCTAAGCTAGGAGATTATTTATCCATTCAGTAAATATACATTGATCATTGAAAGCAGAACTTTCATATCTGATTTCTCTTGGTAAAGTATTTAGTTTGATTAACCAAATCAATATGGATTTGGAAGCTTTGATGATTAGTTTGTGCTCATAAAGTATTTTACTAACTTGGAAAAATGATGTGATCATTTTGGCATACTGATTTCTAATTAATTTTACCAACTGGATATGTAAGAATACATAGAAAAATGGTCAAGTTAATTATTAATATGACAAAGCAAGTATTAATATGATCATTAAATTACTTGAAGTAAAATAAAACTTTGGAAAATTTGTTTTCCTATATAGTCATACAACCAACTAAATATTTCCTCATATTCGAGTTAAGTTTTACTATAAGCAACAAAATTTAATATATCAATACTTTAAAACATAAACCCATTTACAATACTTAGTCTTAAAATGTTAACTTTATTGTATGAGCAAATTTCTCTATTTTATATTAATAGAGAAAGCACCATAACTTATAATGGTCTGAGGCAATGGTCAGTTGTTTTGCCTTCATGGCTACTATAAGAAAGCAAGCAATACTTTTTCACTGTATTTTTCATTCACAGCCTTAGAAAGCAAGTATATCAAAGCTAGATCTTGACACTGCAGAGTATATGATTGCTGACTCACATTTCCAAATAGGTATCACAAGAAGTTGTAGACACTTTAGAATGACAAACGATGATTGATTTAAATCCAATTTCCTAGTCACTTGTGGTTAATTACCCAAAAGCATTGCAGTGACTAAATTTTGCTACATTAAACATCATTGTTGGTATTAACACAGCATTGAGCATATTTTTTTATATTCTCCTCTCCTAAAGTACCAACTTCTTTGACCTCTGATATTTATGATGAATGTAGATACTATTGAAATGATTGTACTTCTCCCAAGGGAGACAGGCTTGGGGGTAACTGCTTTTACCCTATCTAGTGTTGTTTTAAATTTTTAAGTAGTATGAGCTAACTATAGTGAGTATCCATATAAAATTCATACATTTAATAAAATAAGTGTAGATCTCAGTCTATACTAGGTGCTCTGTATAAAAGTAATGGCATTTAACTTGGTGTATTTATGGTACATCTACCACTGAGAGAATGGTTTCTCGAACTCTTTTGTCTCTCCTTGGAACTCGATTCCTACTATTAGGACACCTTTTCTTTTTCTATCTTGTTTTGTTATGCTTGATTGCTGTCTCTTGGAGGCCTGTATTTTTCCTGACCAGCTTTTGCAATCGTACTCACAAACTAGAGTTTCTAGGAAAAAAAAATGTCTTTGCTAATATTACAAATCAAGTTGTATTGGTTGATTGGCATTTTGAAATTTGTAATCATGAACAGCTGGAATAGTGAAGATCCAAAGTGAAGTCATTTCGGATATCTTTACTCTGATGATAACCATTTATTGACTAAGATCACTGTTTCAGTCATGAAAACTTTTGGATTGTGCTAACTTAATAGACCACTAGCCAGCCTTCACCAACTCAGAGACTAAGAATACCATCAGATAGTGTCTGCAACATGACAGATTTCCCCACTGTGCTGTAATCCATCCAACTGATGTTTACTCTGAGGAATTGGGAAAAAAGTCTTGATTTATGACTCTTCTTGTTCTGTAACTATTAAAACCCTCTGTAAAAGTGTCAATACCTTAGATAGTGTACTGGCTGGTTTTGCCTGTCAACTTGACACAGGCTGGAGTTATCACAGAGAAGGAAGCTTCAGCTGGGGAAGTGCTTCCATGAGATCCAGCTGTGGGGCATTTTCTCAATTAGTGATCAAGGGGGTAGAGCCCCTTGTGGGTGGTGCCATCCCTGGGCTGGAAGTCTTGGGTTTTATAAGAGAGCAGGCTGAGCAAGCCAGGGGAGGCAAGCCAGTAAGGAACATCCCTCCATGGCCTCTTCATCAGCTCCTGCTTCCTGTCCTGCCTGAATTCCAGTCCTGACTTCCACTGGTGATCAACAGCAATGTGCAAGTAAGCTAAATAAACCCTTTCCTCTCTAACTTGCTTCTTGGTCATGATGTTTGTGCAGGAATAGAAACTCTGACTAAGACAAATAGCAACATGAACACATCGTCATTTATATTTGGCTCCAAAATAAACTAGTTCTATTCCCTTTAGGTGGTAGTTGTACTTTGAATTAACATGCTTTTCACAATTAGAAGAAAATAAATTGAACCACAGTTGCCCAGGCACAAATATCACTGATGTTCCATTATGTTTACTTCTTACAATTTAAATGTTATCTCTTACTTTTATTTAACTCAGATTACACTACTTCCTTTTCTTCAGAACTTTACTGTGGAAGGTTCGAATTGTGAGTGTAAAATGTAGTTGTAAGTAGCCCCATCAAAAACACAGAGAGGAAAATGTGAATACAGAGTTACCTATTGTATTTTAACTGTTTCAGAGTAAAGCAGGTATAAGACATTGTTTAGAAAATATATAGAAATTAGATAAGTATTTCATTATTTATAGAACCTAAGAGGACAGAAATAGATGGTCCAATTTGTAGAAAGATTGGGCTCTTTGGTGTTTTCTGCTTTCTAATAGCCATATCATTAAATTAAACATAATATTTCAGAACTGCTTAGTAGTAATCCATTAAGGTCTCGCAGATGCCCAAAGGAAGGCACACAGGGCTTGATGTTATTGTAGACAATAAAAATGATAATATCATTTAGCAAATTTTGTACAGTTATATCTGAACTCAAGAAATAAAATAATAACTTGAAATAGCATATCATGAATGCACCTGACTTATCAGAAAAATGAGTTCTCACTTCTATGTGATAAATTATCAGAATTAATCATTTCTCATGGGAAATAGATCATCCTGAATTTTTCTATGAGTTAGTATACTGAAAATACTTTATTGGAGAGTTGCTTGATAGCATCTTTTCTAATAAAAATTTTCCTTTTACTTGGTAATTTATGGTCAGACATATAAAGTAATAATTGAAATTAGCAAAATATTCAAAGAAGTAATTCATTAGGAATAGAACAGAATTTATAACTAAGGAATCCTTCCAATGACTTTCATTTCACCATATATCTTGAACTGTTCTCTAGAATGCATTTCTTTGCCCTTAATTATTGTTCCACATCACAGACACTATCTTGGAAAATTACCATTTTGAGTACATCTTCAAAATCTGTTACTTTATTAAATGTTAATGTAATTGCCAAAGGAAATGAACTAAAACAAATTGTTCACAGAAAGGAACACATATTTGAGGTTTGTGGACACAATTCATTGAACTTTAGATAAAAGTAAAAATGTGCACCTTGCTAGCTTGTCACTAGATTAGAAAGCATAATCATCTCTCATTGCTGAAACCCTTATTATCCACTGATATCCCTCGTTAGAAATAGTACACTTACAGAATGAAGAAAATTCATTAACAAGTTGGATAAAATTGGCATCTGAGTAGGCAGGAAAGATCTTCTTCCTTATAATATGCTCTTTGTTTATGTATACTGACATAAAAACTGAACAAGGAGACTATGGAGTACAATGCCCCAATGAAAAGTAATTCCTGATTTTGGTTCACATCACAAGAGATATTATTTGGAGTCTCTAAATACAATAATGTTAACAAAATACTTTGAATCACAAAAGTGGTGAGTGATATAAACAAAATTTAAGTATGTGTCTGAATTTAAATTATCATAAAATTCCTGTGGTTTAATTTGGTAGCTGTTACTCAATGGCTTCAATAAAAGCCAAATTGAAAAGATATTCCCTAGAGCTTCAGTGATAGTGAAACTGAAGACATTTTTCCTGTTGTGGTCTAGTAAGGACCCTGTGAAAGTTTCACCATGAAGGATAAATATTAGCTGTGCTTTTTCCCTACACACCTTTCACCAGGTTGGTGAATTTCCATTCTCCACTGAGTAGTTTGATGTTATGTTATATATGAGCATTATGTAATTTTAGTTGTATTTTGAAAGAATAGTGATTTTGTCAAATGCTATTAATTGAGATAATCAATATTCCCTTAATTACATTAAAAGGTATATTTCATTGATCTCAGCTTAGTGGTCACTGCAGGATTATACAGTGTCCTGAAATACCTGTAACAAGTAATTGTACTTTTCTTTTTCAAGGAGGTACCCATACCTGTGGGAACATGTTTTTGTTTGTTTGTTTTGTTTTTTCAAGACAGGTTTTCTCTTTATAGCCCTGGCTGTCTTGGAACTCACTCTGTAGACCAGGCTGGCCTCGAACTCAGATATCCGCCTGCCTCTACCTCGCTGGGATTAAAGGCATGCACCACCACCGCCCGGCAGGAACATGAGTTTGTATATAATTTTCAGAGATCTTGAAAATATCATCTCTGTGTTTGAACAAAGCAACCTGGGACATGTGCTCTATACCTTGAAAACTCAGCCAGACAAAGAACCAAAGTTATGTAAGATGAGTGGTTAAGGAATCTTAATGAAACCAGAGTTCAGAGAAAGTATAATACTTTTTGCAAGGAGGAGCAAAACTAGTAAACTCAGAATACATCAAGGAAACACTTGTCCAAGCTTTGTACATAGGTGTGCATAAGAAACACATTTTCCTCAGAGTGACATGAACCTTGGACTGAAAGCTACACTCCCAATCTCTCAGCTCAGTAAAGAAAAGGTAACTACTGGTTTCTAGTAATGCTAGTTTGACTCTGCTGCTAGTTAGACTTAAGGCTGTTCTGCTGGCACAATTCTCAAAGAGAAAACTTGGGACAAGAAATAGAAAATTACATCGATGAACAATTATTTATTGGCAAACTTTTGCTAGTATTGGTCCAGAGACACAGCTAATTTTACCAACTCCCCTCAGTGTGCCAATGAGCTTTATGGCCAAATGAGAATCCTGCTATCAGCTTTTCTGTTTGAAGGGATCAGTAACAGGGAGGTTGAGGATTGCTTTCTGAGAAGTTAGCACTGAAAACTTTAAGTTGTTTTTCAAATTCTGTACGTTTTCCCAATTCCTTAGCTCCCTGCCCCCTCCAACAGTTTTACCTTAGCTTTGTTTTCCTTTGGAGCAGAGACTGATGTTACTTGTACATGCAGGATTCGAATCTTCTCCCATCTTTCCAGTCTGACTCTCAGCTGCCAAAACTCTGCAGTCTCCATGTGTGTGTGTGGACCTTCTAGGTACTCAGAATTATGTTTGAGCTTCTCAAAGACTCTTTGAAAATTATTCCTAAGTTTTCACTCATTTAACTTCAAAGTTGGATTATTTCTATTGTGTGTGTGTGTGTGTGTGTGTGTGTGAGAGAGAGAGAGAGAGAGAGAGAGAGAGAGAGAGAGAATATTCTGCAAGTTCTTTTTTAAACTTTTATTGTATGATGATGAGAAAAGTTACATGATTTCAATTTATCTCAATTTGTTAACATTTAAAAACATATTTTAAGTAACTAGAATTAAATCATATTCTTATTTCCCCCTTGTAGTCCAACTCCTCCCAGAGACCACCTCTTCAATACCTACAATATCTTTTTGTCATATTCCTTAAAATTTATAAAATATTATAACAATAAAAATAAGTATTATAAAAGTTGTTTGATATAAAATAATAAATTTAACAGTCTTATATAGATGCTTGTCTACAGCAATAGTGAAAATACATTTTTCTCAATATAAATTTTAAACAACTCCAAACATATTAACTGTATATGTCAAAATAATACATCATTACTAGTATTTTTTAAATTAATATAAATATATAAAGTCTGTTTGTTGTTTGTTTGTTTTGTATTTAGTAGAGTTTAAAATCTTGGCTCTTACTGTGGTACAAGCCCAAAATAAGAACAATTTTTAGACATTGGGTTTCATTGTAATAAAGCTGTACTTCAATGAACCTCACATCACCAAATGATTTTGCCTCCATCGTAGCTAAGCTGAAAGTTGACAGTTCTGCAGCACCAAGAAATGAATTGTAGGCACTATTTTTGGGTACAGACTTCCTGCTATGGTCAAAGCTATTTGACTTAAGTGAGTGACTTTTTTCTCAGCCCACAGAGAACAGGTTACATTCATTTAAGAAATGGTGTAGGTATTAGATTGGTCTATCCATAAAGCCAATCACCAATTGTTCCAATGAACAATGGTTCTGCTTGGAGGGTGGCACAGACATTAGGTGAGGGTCAGAATCTGGTTCATTGGCTGTGATAATTTGGAAAAGTATTCATCTCAGAAAAAAAGTAACTTATATAGTCCTCTTCTTCAAACTTGATAGAAGAGTTACAAATGTCAAGCAAAGCATTCAGTCTCACTCTTTCTTGTTCTCTTACAAGCCACCTACCTAGTTAATTGTCTATGTTTCTTTTGTGTATATAAATACTTTTGATATATATAAGCTGTTCTGAAGACCATAGTATAGTGTAAAAACATGAAATAAGCAATACTACTAATATAGAGGCTGAGATAGAAGAAGCAAGATTTCAAGACCCTTATCTTGTACATAGCCAAACACTGTCACGAACAAACAAGCTGGAAGTATATATAGATTGTACAATATTGAACCTATCTCTCCAATTACCAGATTAGAGAGACCATTGGATGACAATCAACAAATTTCTAATTTCTCATATTTTTGGCTTTCAATCGATTAGGATATTTGGTAATATTAATTTTCATATTAAGATATTAAGAAAAAGTAATTGTCACTTCCTGTTGTTTTTGTTGTAAGAAGTGGAATTAGGTTTGTGTGGATTTGTTGAAAGATTACTTTCTTGCTTCTTTTAGGATGTAGTTTTGCTCCTTATATTCATGTTTTCCATCTATTATCCTTTGGAGGGCTGGATTTGTGGAAAGATATTGTGTGAATTTGGTTTTGTCATGGAATGTCTTGTTTTCTCTATCTATGATAATTGAGAGTTTTTCTGGGTATAGTAGCCTGGGCTGGCATTTGTGTTCTTGTAGGGTCTGTATAACATCTGCCCAGGATCTTCTAGTTTTCATAGTCTCTGGTGAGAAGTCTGGTGTAATTCTGATAGGCCTGCCTTTAAATGTTACTTGACCTTTTTCCCTTACTGCTTTTAAAATTCTTTCTTTGTTTAGTGCATTTGGTGTTTTAATTATTATGTGACGGGAGGAATTTCTTTTCTGGTTCAGTCTATGTGGAGTTCTGTAGGCTTCTTGTATGTTCATGGGCATCTCTTTCTTTAGGTTAGGGAAGTTTTCTTCTATAATTTTCTTGAAGATATTTACTGGCCCATTACATTGGGAATCTTCACTCTCTTCCATATTTATTATCCTTAGGTTTGGTCTTCCCATTGTGTCCTGGATTTCCTGGTTGTTTTGGGTTAGGAGCTTTTCTTTTTGCATTTTCTTTGACTGTTGTGTCAATGTTTTCTATGGTGTCTTCTGCCCCTGAGATTCTCTCTTTTATCTCTTGTATTCTGTTGGTGATGTTTACAACTATAATTCCTGATTTCTTTCCTAGGTTTTCTATCTCTAGGGTTGTCTCTCTTTCTGATTTCTTTATTGTTTCTATTTCCATTTTTAGATTCTCAATGGTTTTGTTCACTTCCTTCACCTGTTTGATTGTGTTTTCCTGTAGTTCTTTAAGGGATTTTTGTGTTTCCTCTTGAAGGGCTTCTAGCTGTTTACCTGTGTTCTCCTGTATTTCTTTGAGGGTGCTATTTGTGTCTTTCTTGAAGTCCTGTATCATCACCATGAGAAGTGATTTTATATCTGAATCTTGCTTTTCCAGTGTGATGGTGTGTCCAGGACTTGCTATGGTTCGAGAATTGGGTTCTGATGATGCCAAGTAACCTTGGTTTGTGATGTTTATTTTCTTATGCTTGCTCCCTGCTATCTGGTTATCTCTAGTGCTACCTGCCCTTGCTAAATCTGACTGGAGCCTGTCCTTCCTGTGATCCTGGTTGTGTCAGAACTCCTCAGAGTCAAGCTGTGTCTGTGTGATCCCCCTGATTCTGGGATCCTGTGATCCTGGGCTTTTTAGAGCGCCTGGGAATGGAACTTCCTCTGTGTGTCGTGGGACTGGCTGTGAAGCTTGTGCCCAAGGTCTGTTCAGGACACTAGCCCAGAGAGACAGGAAGGAACCTGAACCACTGGGCTGGCAGAGTTCCTGTGTGCCTGGTCCTGCTGGTCCCAGTTACTTTGGTGGTGGGACAGATGTTGGGTCCTCCTCACCTCTGATCCTGGGCATGTCAGAGTACCTGGAAGGGGAGCTTCCTCTGAGTGTTGTGGGACTGGCTGAAAGTTCTTATTTGACTATCTTTAACATGATCTAACTGAAGAACGCTATATCCCTGTGAATTTGAATGTCAAAACATGTTTATATAGATTGTCATATATTCCTTTACATCTGGATCATGTGAATATGTTAGTTTCACTTGTACTCCAAGAATTTTTGTTTTGTTTTGTTTTGTTTTTTTGAAACAGGGCTTCTCTGTATAGCCCTGGCTGTCCTGGAACTCACTCTGTAGACCATGCTGGCCTAAAACTCAGAAATCCGCCTGCCTCTGCCTCTCAAGTGCTGGGATTAAAGGCGTGTGCCACCACTGCCCGGCCAAGAATTTTTCATTTACTTATTTTTTCATTTTAAAAAGGAAACGTATTTTAATAAGAAAAAACTATTAAAGAAATAAATGATACAAATTATTCATAAATTCACCTGAATTCTAAAAGATTTAATTTGTTCAGATAATTCTACTAATTATTTGATTTCCATATCCATTTCTTGGAATAAAATAAAATTTTTGGAATTAATTGTCTATAAGACACATATATATAATTGTTGATTTTTAAAAAACCTAGTTAATTCTGGTAGAATTCTTCACTGAAACTATCTGGTTCTGGGATTTATTTTTTTGGTTTTTGGTTTTTGGTTTGTTGTTGTTGTTGTTGTTGTTATTGTTTTGATAAAAAGAGAGACTTTAATGACTGCTTCTATTTCCTTAGGGATTATAGGTTTGTTTAAATTGTTTATCTCATCTTGATTTAATTCTAGTAATGATATCTATCAAGAAAAAAACATTTTAAATTTCTTTTAGGTTTTCAATTACCATTTTAAAAAATATGTCCAAATAATGCCTTAGATTTCCTCAGTGTCTGTTGTTATTTCCCCCATTTATTCTAATGTTGTTTGAATATTCTCTCTCTTTTCATTATTTAGTTTGGAAAAGGGCTTTATATTATTTAGTTTGGAAAAGGGCTTTAGATTATTTAGTTTGCAAATGGGCTTTAGATCTTGCTTTTTCATAGAACCAACTCTTTGTTTCACTGATTCTGTATTGTTCACATGGTTTCTCTTTTGTTGAGTTTATCTCCCAGTTTGATTATATTCTGCTATCTCTACCACTAGGATGCACTCATTCTATTGTATAGCTTTCAGGTGTGCTGTTAAGTTGCTCTAATGGGATCTCTAATTTCTTTATGAAGATACTTAGTGCATCAAAACTTCTTCTCAGCATCCCTTTCATTGTCTCCCATAATTTTGGGTGTGTTGTATATTTATATTCTAGAAACTCTTTTATTTCTTTCTTCCTTTCTATCTTATACCCATAACCATTCAACAATGAGTTGTTCAGTTTCAATGAGTATGTAGGTTTTCTGAGTTTTTTCTTTTGTGGTTGAATTCCAGCTGTGGCCTGATAGGAAACAAAGGGCTATTTCAATTTTGTTATAACTGTTGAGACTTATTTGTTGAAAGTATGTAGTCAATTGTGGAGAAAGTTCTGTATGGTACTGAGAAGAAGGTATATTCTTTTATATTTGGGTGAAATGTTTTGTAGATATCTGTTAGGTCCATTTAAATAATAATGCTGTTATTTTCATTATTTCTCTGTTTAATTTTTGTCTGGAAGATCTGTCCATTGATGAGAGATATTGGAATATCTCTTTCTTACTGTATGAGGTTTATTGTGTAATATAAGCTTTATTAATGTTTCTTTTACAAATATGGCCCCCTTGCATTTGGGGCACAAATGTTAAGATCTGAGACATCATCTTGATAGAGGTTTCCTTTACTGAATATGAAGTTGGCTCAGAATTCTACACAACTTTCGGAGAAGAACTAATGCCAATACTCCTCAAATTATTCCACAAAACAAAAGCAAAGGAACACTGCCAAATTCATTTTATGAGGTCACAGTCACCATGACATCTCCAAACACACAGAGATTCAACAAAGATAAATACAGAATAATTTCCTTCATGAACATTGATGTAAAAATACTCAATAAAATACTCACAAACTGAATCTAAGAACACAACAAAAAGATCATCTGCCATGATCAAGTAATCTTCATTCTAGAAATGCAATTATAATTCAACATATAAAAAAAATCTGTCAATATATTGCACTATATAAACAGTCTGAAAGAAAAACAAACAAACAAACAAACAAACAAACAAAACCAGTCATCTGAGGCTGATAAGGTGTTTGACAAAATCCCTCACCACCAGTATCTGATACAAGTCTTGTAGAGATCAGGCGCACAAGGGACATACCTCAACAAAATAAAGACAATATACATCAAGCCTATCGTCAACATTGAATTAAATGGGAGAGAAACTCAAAACACTATAATCAGGAACGAGTCAAGGATTTCCACTCTCTATATCTATTCAATACAGTACTTGAAGGTTAACTAGATCAATAGGACAATTGAAGGGGTTAAAGGAGACACAAATTAGAAAGGAAGAAGTCAAAGTACCACTATTCACAGATGATATTTATACATATGCATCCCCAAAAACTCTACTAGGGAACTCCTACAGATAATAAACACCATATACAAAGTTATTGGATACAAGGTTAACTCAAAAAATTAGTAACCCACTTATATACAAACAACAAATGGGCTGAGACAGAAATCAGGGAGATGCCACCCTTTACAATAGCCACATGTAACATAAAATATCTTGGAGTCACTCTAACTAAGCAACTGAAAGACCTGTATGAAAAGAAATTAAAGTTGTTAAAGTAAGAAATCAGAGAAGAAAATGAAAAGTTGGAGACTCCCCCATGCTTATGAATCAGTAAAGATAATAAAATTGGCCATCCTACCCAAAACAATCTTCAGACTCAGTGCAATACTCACCAAAACTCCAAGATAATTCTTTACAGACCTTGAAAGAAAAATACTCAACTTCATATAGAAAAACAACAGCAATAATAACAAATAAATAAAACAGCAGAAAAAAGAACAAGAAAACACAGGCTTGCTAAAGAAATCCTGTACACTAAAAGAACTTCCAGTGGTATCATCATTCCTAATTTCAATCTGTACTACAGATAATGATAAAACTACACTGTATTGGCAGAAAGACAGGTTGTTCAAAGGATTTGAATTAAAGACATACATGTGGACACTTTGTTTTTTTACAAAGAAGCCAAAATTATACAATGATGAAAAGCATATTCAACAAATGGTGCTCCTATAAGGGGATATTGAAATGTAGAAGAATACAAATAGATCTATATCTATACACCTGAGCAAACTCAAGCCCAAATGGATCAAAGACCTCAACATAAAATACAACGCACTGAACCCTGATAGAAGAAAAGTATGGAATAGTTGAACTAACTTACATGGGAGACAACTTTATATAAAAAAAAAAAAAAGAAAAAAAAAGAAAAACCCATCAATAATACCACCACTAAAATCAACAATTAATAAATAAGACCTCATGAATCTAAAAGCTTCTGTAAAGCAAAGGACACCAAGAGGACAAAACAATAGCCCACCAACTGGAAGAAGACTTCATCATTTCCACATCTGATAGAGGGCTATTATCAAAAATATATAAAGGACTTAAGAATGTAAACTTCAATAAACCAAATAATACATGTAAATATGGGGTACAGATATAAACAGTGAATTCTCAACAGTGCTATCTCAAATGGTAGAGAAATCCTTAAGGATATGTTCAACAGCCTTAGCCATTAGTAAAAAAACAACTCAAAAGTACTCTGAAATTCCATCTTATACCTGGCAGAATAGCTAAGAGCAAAAAAACACAAATGAAATCTCATTCTGGTAAGGATGTGGAACACTCCTCTATTGTTGATGGGAGTGCAAACTTCTACAGCCACTTTGAAAATCAGTATGATGGCATCTTAGAATATTGTGAACTAATAATCAACCTCAAGACCCAGCTACACCACACCTGAACATATACCTAAAAGACACTCCATCTTATCACAAGGACATTTGCTCAATATGCTCACATGGGCTTTATTTGTAATAGCTAGAAACTCGAATCAACTTAGATGTCCCTTAACAGAAGATGAATTAAGCAAATGTGGTGCATTTACACAATTACTCAGCTGTTAAAAAAATGAAATTTGCAGGCAAATGGTTTGAATTAGAAAAAAAATCATCCTGGGTGAGATAACCCAAACCAAAAAAGCTTAATGTGGAATGTATTCACTTATAATGGGATATTAGCTGTAAAGTAAAGGATAATTATGGTACTTTACAGACCCAAAGAGGCTAAGTAACAAGGAGAGCTCAAGAAAATGTCCATAATTTCCCTGGGAAGGGGAAATAGAACAGATTTAATAAGTGACCTGAGGCTGGTGGGATGGAGATAGGAAGAACCATGTAGGGGATGATGGAGGGAATGGGTACTAGGAAAGATGCCTAGAATTATGCAGCACTACAGGAACAAGACAGAAACCTAGTACAGAAACTATGAGGGTGACCCTAGCTAACTAGAAGCAGGGGATATAGAACCTGAATAGGTCATCTTTTATTATCCAGCAAAGCTTCTGGTGGAGTGGTTGGGACACCAACCCACCTACAAAACTTTTGACCTACAATTTCTCCTTCCAGCATGATGTGCTGGGTAAAGGTATCACAGAAATTGTGGGAGCAACCAACCAAGGACTGATCCAGTTTGAGACCCATGCCACTAGAGAGAGCTTTGTTGGACATCAGTGGGAGGAAAGAGACCCTCGGGCCTGAGAATGTTACATGCCCTAGTATAGGAGAATGTCAGAGAGGGAGGATGGGAGTGGGGGAGTGGGGGAGCACCCTCATACAGGCAAGGAGAGGGGGAATTCAATGGGAATTTTCTGAAGGGGAGCCCTTTAAAGCAGAAAACATTTGAAATGTAAATAAATAAAATATCCACAAAAAACAATTTTAGTACTCTAACTCATGCCAATGAGTGTAGCTATCATTAAAAATACAAATGACAGTAAATGCTAGTTGTGGATATAGAGAAAAGATATTGCTTATACACTTTTGCTCGAGTATAAAGCAGCACACTTTGGAATTTTCTCCAAATGACTAGAAATAAAACTAACATATGTACAAGCTATATGACAAGTGAGTATATATCCAAGAATTTATATCATACTAGAGAGATGTCTGCATGTCCATTTCTATTGTTATTCTACTCATGATAACTGGAAAACAGAAGCAGCCTTGATGCCTATCAACTGATAAATGGGTAATAAGAACATAGAACATTTATGAAATGGAATTTTATTCAGTTGGAAGAGAAATGAAATTTTACATGAATAGATGAGCCTAGAGAAATTATAATGAGAAAAGTAACTCAACTCCAGAAAGACAAGTGCCACAGACCACATATTCTCTCTCACACTCACATGTAACCCTAACTTTGACTGCCAGCTCTCTTATTCTGACCTGGAATATCTGTGGAACCCAGAGAACTAAGGCACAGATGGGATATCTGTGTGTGCTTGGGGAGGGTGCTCCAAAAGAGAATACATAGTAGAGCATAAATAGAATAGAAATATAGAATGGGAATACTAGGCATAGAAAGATTTAAGAAGGAAGGAGGACAGAAGATTGACATTATAAGAAGACAGGGATAGTGGATTAAAAAGTGTATAAAAGTCATATGGGAGCCTACCATCTTTCAACTCAAATTGAATATATAAAATATAGATGGAAGGTAAAACTTTCAAGGCTTGATAATGCTTCTCCTAGAATTAGTGGACTGCTGAACAAAATTTTCACCTCAAGTGTATTTACCTCCACAGGACTTAGAGTGGGCATAGAAGCACCCAAATAAATCAGGCTCTTGACAGACTCCAAATTGCTCACCAGAATGAATTGATGCAATCCTATTGTAGAAGAGACCAATAGTAGAAGTCTATTGCAGGAGAATAAAAACTAGAATTTAGCTGGAAATTTTCTTCAACTTGTGAGCTTTCAAAGTGCTAAAGGTGCTGTGAAAGCTGCTGGGAGAAAAGGCATCAATGGTCTTACACATAAGCAACATGTCTACCTGAACAATAATGGCACAACTATTTTAGGAGTGACCAAATTCTCTTTGAATTGGAAGCCATTTTCATTGAAAGGAATTCATGAGTGGTACTTTACGTCTGGTTAAAAGCATATATTTGGCAATTAGTAGACTGAAGGTAGCAACTTACTACTGATGTTTCATCAAACTGGAATAGGATTAAACTGCTGCCTATATTATACTCATGGACAAAACTTAATTATACTCAAGAAACATATATTTTCAATAAGCAGCTGTAACTCATGGGTGCTTAAGGTATCTAGAATAAGTGATGTTTGTAGACTCAGCTTTTAAAAGCAAAGCATTTACAGCAAGAGCTGCAAAACACCATCCTCTTGACTCAGTACAATCACTGTAATCATGACCTTCCAAAACTGTGTTTGCCCATAATAGATGTACAGAAGATTGGCCCTGTAAACAGTCATTCAGGAATGGGAGAAAATATAAGTAGAACTTAACCATTAATGCAAAACTATTAACTATTGTTGGATTCTGGGACAAGGAGAGTACTCTTTTCTTAGTTGTTTGTTCGCTGCTGAACCCTCCAGGCTCTTGCAACAACTCAAATCCCACAATCACATAGATGGTTCTGAGTCCTCAGTGGATTGTGAAACAAAATAGAACATTTGTAAGTAAAAAGGGCAATAGACAGGGTAAGCAGGGATGAGAAATGGTAGGAATGAGAGTGGTCAGGATGCTTTATGAGCAGGTTTGAAATTATCAAATTTAATCAATGAAAAAGAAAGTTGTGGTGTGTGCTAATGTTTTAATATTAATTTATTTAACTAGGACTCTGTGGAAAGTACAACGGATCCCATATCTTCTCTAGCACTGATGGGCATGCACTTTAACAGAGGTGTAGTGTAGTACAGATGCTCATGAGTGTGATGAGTTCAATTGAATTCTGCCATTCGATATATGCTAAAGCACTTCATTTCCTATGTTAATTTTGAGGTCTGTTGCTATAACTTGTGTCTTTGTAAAAAAGAAAAAAAAAGTTAAGCCACAGTAAATCTTCAGCTTTACCAAATAACTGTAATAATAAAAATGAAACAGCCTTGTTGCGGCCAATCACCTTTAGGCTGGGCACTGCATGGGGACCTCTGACTAAGAACCAATAGGGAAAAAATGTTCTCTAAAATGGATTGCAAAATCATTTCCTTCTCCCAAAGGAAATGACTAGTTCTGCAGTTTGATGCGGTTCATAATGAGCTGCAGCAGACTGTTCCTTGTTTACTTTTTATGTGTCTGCAGTTCGAATTGGCATTTGAGAAAAGGAGGATTGAGCAAACTGTTTTCCTTACCTCTTAAAGCTTCCCCTTCCAGAAGCCAAGACCAATTAAAACATTATGACACATGGATGGTTACTCTCCCTAGAAAGCCTATAGTCTTATCTCAGATAAAATATATTTTTACCACATCTTATTCTTTTTATTCATTTATTATTGTCTTAAGCTTTCAACTAGAAAAAAATTAAAGATTTCACTTTGTGAACATATAAGGATATACAAATTTCATAAAAGATAACTAGAAAGTAAAGAATCACAATGGATTTATACATACATATTTTATCCCAAGAAACTAACCAATCTCAACCAACAGGGATTAGTTGCAGGACTAAAACTAGCTCATAGTAAACATTGATTTCTTCTTTATTCATTTTTAAATTTTAATTCAAATATGAGTGAAAGTACTTAACACCCTATACAGAGACAGTACTTCCTTTACTTCCTACACACATTGAATTTTAATCACCTGAGGATATTTGTCATGATTCTCCATATGAGTGCATAAACCTTTTCCTAACATCGACTTTCAAGAACTTTTCTTTGTTATTGTTACTTGTTATTTGAATTTTTTTTTTCTAGCTTGCTTGCTTTAAGTTAGGAGTCTTGTGTAGCTCATGCCTTGAGCTCATAATGTAGCTGAAGGGAGTTTGAACACATGACCCTCCCATTTGGACTGCTGAGGTTCTGGGATTACAGCTTCACCCCAGAACCAGAGTGTGATCTAACCAGGAAAAAACAATGAAAGTTTCTCAGGAGAAAATAACATCATAGGAAAAGTGCATATTTATGTGACAATGTGTTACCCAGCATAGACTAGAATAACAATACAGATAGTAGAGGTAACCCTGGGGAGTTAAATGCAGGTGATTTCATGAAGGAGCATTTAGACAGACTGCCAATGCTGAAAGACCAAGAGTTAAACTTGATCAAGATTAGTCTTAGAACAACTCAGTTTATAATCAGTCACAATTTGGGTCATAAAAGTAATTATAAAACAGTATATGGTCTCTCTTTCTTCTCTCTCTGTCTTTCTTTGTCTCTCTGTCTCTGTGTCTGTATGTGTGTGAGTGTGAGGGAAATAGTCTACATGCTTGAATCATGATGAATGACATGTATATTAGAAATAATACAAAATGAACTATTTTGCCTAATGTGATTACTTTTCAATAGTATTATGTTTTTTATACGTATGTAAACTTCCATGACTTTTGAAAAAAATATCCATGGGCCTTGAGAAATGCTTACATTTCTGCTTTATCCACTAGGTCAAGGTTATTATCTAAACACTAACCATTTCTGGTTTGATTGATTTCATCAATTTGTGGAGAGTGTGTGTGTTTGGGGAAGGTAGTGGGGTTCTACATGTACTTCCTTGTGCATGTGCCTCTCAGTGTAATTCTATCAGCCTTCATTTCAAGCTCCAAAACTAGGATCATAAGACCTAAGTACTCCTGCCAAATATATCACTGTTGGATTGATGAAAGGATGGATGGATGGATGGATGGATGGATGGATGGATGGATGGATGGATGGATCGGTGGGTAGGTGAATGGATAGGTGGATGGATGGGTGGGTTGCTTCTTGTTCTTTTTCATTAAAGACTTATGTTACATTGTATTTTATTTTCTTTCTTATTGATAGACCTCCTACTTTTGTTTTTTACTTGATTTTAGATTCCTCATACAGTGTCATCTATGTTAATTCTGTGCTGAACTTTTTCCCTTTGATAAGTGCAATTCTATCACCTTCTAGAATATTTTTATTTTTATGCTCTACTTTGTCAGCATTAATCTTTTATTGAAAACTACTTTTAGGAAGAATATGTTAGCATAAACTTTAAATTCCAACCCAAAGGAATAATAGGAAGAGAAAAATCAGTAAGAGTCCAACCCAATTCACACAAATTTCTGTCCAGCCTAGGCTGCAAGTGTATCCTCATGTGCAAGGAAAAAAAAATAGGCAGAACAAAATTATACATGGATGTTGAGAGGAGCTTATGTTACTATATTAATACATTAATATTTTCCCTTTTTTATTAACCAAGGTCAATGTTATTTCCTGCACCTTTCATATAAAGCTGAAATTATTCATTTGTTAAATTATATATGTGTCTCATGAGAGATTGGTGCTTTATTTTATATGAAAGTTACTCTGTTTCTTCTGAGACCTTCGACAAACCACTGTGCTTGGGTTGACATTTTGATCTCATGTTCCACCTGTACAGCTCCTGCAAAATGTCAACCAGCAGATCAGTCTAGCACAGACAAGTAGGCAGGTAATCAGGCTTCCTGAACAGGTCCTTGTGGTGCCAATGACAACTGTCCTATTCATTACTGTGAGAGTCCCTAATCGATATAGTTCCTGCCAGTTTCCCATTTAGGAGAATGGCTTTCATTCCCTATTATGCTCTCCATCCTTCTCTTACCCCTTAAGAAACCTGGAAACTCATTTTTTTATTAGATATTTTCTTTATTTACATGTCATATGATATCTCCTTTCTCAGTTTCCCCTCCGAAAAAAATAAAAAAATTAAATTAAATTAAAACCAAAACCAAAACCAAAAGGAAACCCTGTTCCCTCCCCCCCCCCTGTACACCAACTCACCCTGTCCTGCTTCCTGACCCTGGCATTCCCCTACACTCAGGCTTAGAACCTTGACAGGACCAAGGGCCTCTCCTGTCCTTGATGACCAACTAGGCCATCCTCTGCTATACATATGCTGCTGGAGCCATGAGTCCCACTATGCATACTCTTTGTTTGGTGGTTTAGTCCCTGGGAGCTCTGAGGGTACTAATTAGTTCATATTGTTGTTCTTCCTAAGAGGCTGTAATCCCTTCAGCTCCTTGGGTCCTTTCTTTAGCTCCTTCATTGGAGACCCTGTACTCAGTCCAATCAATAGCTGTGAGCCTCTACTTCTGTATTAGTCGGGTACTGGTAGAGCCTCTCAGGAGACAGCTATATCAGGCTCCTGTAAGCCAGCACTTGCTGGCATCCACAATAGTGTCTAGGTTTGATGATTGAATATAGGAAGGATTCCCAGGTGGAACAGTCTCTGGATTGTCCTTCCTTCAGTCTCTGTTCCATAGTTTGTCTCTGCAACTCCTTCCACGCATATTTTGTTTCCCCTTTTAAGAAGGAGTGAAGTATCCACACTTTGATCTTCCTTCTTCTTGCTTTTGGGAAAGGGCGCAGAGAGGGTTGTGGATCTGCCATCCCTCATAAGTGTAGATGGAGGTAGAAATGGAAACTCATTTTATAATATATCACTTATTAACATTTTTGATTTCCTTTAGATATATTGATTTAAACCTTATATGGGATATTATATGGGTTTTTTTTTTTTAGTCCATTGTAACATTTAAGCTGAAATTTTTTGTCACAATTTAGTGTCTTTAATGCAGCAACCATTCATTACTGTTTAAAAATATGCAAATAGGCAAGTGACTTTGCTAGTCTTGTTCAGAGGCTTACTACCACTACTCTGCTTTAAGACTGACTGCGGTTTGTTGGCCTCGGATGGAATGTGTCAGCTTCACTACCTGCAGACTCTCATCTTCAGGCAATTAGCCAGTCATATTCTTGTAACAGAAGCAGCATTTCAAGAAGGAATTGAACTCACAAAACTCTGGCAACCTAGACTTAGCTGTCACACCGTCACTTTCTTTGTATCAATGAAAGCAAGTCACACTGTGAGCTCATATTACAGGGAAAAGAAAATGGGAGGATTCCAAAGGCTAAAACACAGAATCTTCTTCACAAAGGTATTTTTAGGGGATTTTTTGGTTGTGCCCTAGTTTTTTTTTTTTAGTTGTGTCTCCTCATACTGGAAGTAACCCCAATAAACTCATTGGTTCACTTAGCTAGACTTTAGTACATTCTTTCTGGAGTGAGAATACACCTCCTTTGGATAATGTTGCAAAACACCTTCCACTGCCAACTACCTCCATTTGTTCTAAATAGTTTCTCAGAAGAGTACTCTTCTGCTTAGGTAGTCTCTCAGCCCCTGACATCTATTTATTCATCAAGCCATGAATTTGGATTAACTGTGGGAATTATACCCACAAATTATAAGCATGGATAAGATTAGTTTAATTGTTTTTTTTAATTCTACTTGATGCATTTGGTATTCTCACCCCCTCTGATATATCCACCAAATACTACTATGACTAAGGCAATATTCTGATGGACAGCTAGGATTTCAGTTGGATATCTAGACAAACCAAAATATATACCTTAAAAAAATACATTTTGTGTTGGAGAGATGTCTCAGCAGTGAAGCACAGTGACTCATCTTCCAGAGGGCCTGAGTTCAATTTCCAGCAATCACATGGTGATTCACAACCATCTGTAATGGGATCTGATGCCCTCTTCTGGTATGTCTGAAGACAGTTGCAGTGAATAAATAAATAAATCTTTTAAAAAATGCATTTTATTTTTTGCCTAAATACATTTGTTAAACCACTACCTCTTAAACCTGGGGTCATAGTTTAATGGTTGAAGAGAGGTGAATTGTCCCAAATTTTTTCTGATTACAACTGCAGCATTAGGGGAAGTCTGACTAGGGGACATAAGTGGAGTGAGCAAAATCAAAAGTAGACTGTAAGTACACTTCCCAGAGTGGAGGGTGAACTCAGCTGACTGGCAATGGCCAATGGATGCCTCTAGTACCAAATGTATTCTAGCCTACCATTTATTCTATTCTTGTCCACCCCTAAGATGGTCTCTAATGGAGTTATAGCTAATCTTGGATGTTCAACTGAAATACCTAGGGAAAGAGAACATTACTTAAAGAATTGACTCCACAATACTGGCCAGTAGGCATGCCTGTAGGACACTTACTTAATTGTCAACTGATGTAGAAGGCTCAGTCTACTGTGAACAATACTGTCCCTAGACAACTAGACCTGGACTATAAAAGAAAAGTAGCTTAAAGTGTTTTTGTGAGCAAGCCATTTCCTCAACGGTATCTGTTTAAGTTCTTGCCTCCAGGTTCTTGCCTGAGTCATTGTTCAGTCTTCCCACAACAACATATTATAATAAAGAAGTATAAGTCAAGTAAATCCTTTCCTCTGCAATTTGCTTTCAATGAACATTTTATTAAAGAAACAGAGAAGCAAAGCAGGAAAGATGTTATTCTTCCTGGAATGAGCAAGCCATATTTACTCACCGTTTAGTCACTGCAATTAGATGCAAGAACATGTACAAATGTGTAACTACCTATAAAGCTGACCAATTTGCTGAGAAGTGCCTTGCCAATGCTGTTCAGAAAATGATTCATAGTAGCCAACCAAAGGCTTCTGAGTTCTTGGTTAATTTGGGGGGGGGGGTTGTTTCTGTTTTTATTTTTCCCCTAGTCTTGTTCTCTCTTTTATTTGGTCATCTGGGCTATCTCTTACCCAGTGAAAGACCCCTTCTATACCATCCTCATATTCCCACTTTTCTCAACATAACTGTACCATTCCTTTTGCCCACATTTATTTTCACTCTAATAATGATGTCATATAGGGTCTTATAAAAGAATGTAGCATTTCATAATAAATTGACAACAGTAAAAAGTATATGAGTAAAGAAAAGCTAAAAATTATTTCCTTACTAAATGTATCTCTTGTTTCCAAGATGTCTCTGGTGGCACTAACCTATGTTGCATCATAGGAATTTGCAATACTTTGTTTCTGATCACAATGTCCACACCATGCTATGAGTGTCTTCACATGATACACCAAGAAGTCCTACCAGAAATGCTATGGCTCAGGTTTGGAGAACCACTTTATAAATTGTTATGGCTTCTGCTATTATAAAAGTATGATAGTTTGATTACTGAAAAAACAAACAAGCAAACAAAGAACAAAAAAAAAGCAACAAAAGTAACTTGGTAGTTTCACAATGTCAGTCCCTGCAATGTAAGAGTCAAAATCAGGTATCCATGATTGTATTGTGTCACAAAGTTCGATTTTAAAAATTATTGAGCCACTAACTTGTGTTTCATCGAAAGCTACTATTAAAGGAACTATGGCTTTGAGATGAGAACAGAGCAACTTTTTTTTTGTTGTTACAATATTCTAATCCTTTGACCATTCTGCACAATGTATTTTGACCATGTCCACTCCTGCCCATGCAAGTTCCTCTCCTTTGTACCATTGTCCTCTCACGGTTTCTGATCCAACTTTAAGATTTCTTCTTTTTTTTCCCTCTTCTTTCATCATTGTATTAGTCATCATTCTCCAGGGAAGCAGAACTAATGGAAAAATAGATGGATAGACAGATAGGCAGGCAAGCAGGCAGGCATGCAGATAGACAAACAGACAGAAAGACAAATAGACAGAAAGACAGACAGACAGATGGATAGAACTTATTAGCCTGGTTTACAGATTGTGGTCCAGCTAGTCCAAAAATTGCAGTCTAGCAACACAAAAGGCTGGATTTTTAAAACTGGTTTTCAGTATATGCCAGAACAAGAAAGAAATGGGTTCTACTGCCAGTGAAGAAATGAACTTGTTAGCAAGAGTGAGGGGAAGCCTATATGTCCTTTGTATAAGTTGCCAACAGTAGATATGGCCCTGTAAAACATTGATCTTCCCACCTCAAAAAAAAAAAA